>JAOWBW010000983.1:196292-394574 GCA_026119855.1 Campanula takesimana
GATTGCCGTAAGAAAACTGTTACTTTTTCTATTCCCGATGTGCCTAAATTTTGTGTTTGAGGCTAGTCCTCTGAGTAGAAAGGTTCGCTTAATTTCTTTTATGAAAGCGAGAAAATTATTGCATAGTGGTTGTGAGGGGTATTTGCTAGTGTTCTTGATACTAGGAAAGAATCCCCTAGTTTCGATAGTGTTCGGGTAGTCCGGGAATTTCCCGATGTTTTCTCTACCGAGTATGATATGCCTCCCGATCGTGAGATTGATTTTGTATAGACCTTTTGCCGGGTACGGCTCCGATTTCGAAAGCGCCTTATAGGTTAGCTCCCGCAGAGTTGAAAGAATTAAAGGTTCAGTTGCAAGAGTTGCTTGATCGAGGGTTTATCCGCCCTAGTGTTTCCCTGGGGAGCACCGGTTTTATTTGTGCGGAAGAAAGACGGTTCCTTGAGATTGTGCATCGATTACAGAAAGTTGAATCAGGTTACGGTGAAGAATAAATACCCTCTACCCCATATTGATGATTTGTTTGATCAGCTTCAAGGGTCCGTGGTTTTCTCTAAGCTTGATTTGAGGAGTGGGTACCATCAGTTGAAGGTTCGAACGGAGGATATTCGAAGACTGCTTTTCGCACTCGGTATGGTCATTATGAGTTCTTGGTTATGCCGTTTGGGTTGGACTAACGCGCCAGCCGTGTTTATGGATTTGATGAACCGGATTTTCCATCCCTATCTTGATTCGTTCGTGGTGGTTTTCATCGACGACATCATTGTTTATTCGAATCTCGAGAGGAGCACGAGCGGCATTTGAGGACAGTTTTATCCGTTCTTGCGAGGGAGAAATTATTTGCGAAGTTTAGAAAATGCGAATTTTGGCTCGAGAAGGTGTCATTTCTGGGTCATGTGATTTCTAAAAACGGGGGATTGGATCCTTCAAAGATAGAGGCTATAGTGGATTGGAAGAGACCCGAATCAGTGACAGAGATTCGTAGTTTTCTTGGTTTAGCCGGTTATTACCGAAGATTTATTGAAGGGTTTTCGAGGATTGCTACTCCGATGACTCAATTGACCCGGAAGAACGTTCCGTTTGTGTGGACCCGAGAAATGTGACAAGAGTTTCGAGGAATTGAAGAAGAGGTTGACTACCGCACCGATCTTGACTTTGCCTAATGGGAGCGATGGCCTAGTGATTTACAGTGATGCTTCGAAAGAGGGTTTGGGTTGTGTTTGATGCAGAATGGGAAAGTAATTGCTTATGCTTCGAGGAAGTTGACCCCGATTGAACAGAATTACCCGACTCATGATATGGAGTTGGCCGCGATAGTATTTGCGTTGCACAAGTGGAAGCACTACCTTTATGGAGCGAAGTTTGAGATTTTTTACCGATCACAAGAGTTTGAAGTACCTATTCTCTCAGAAAGAATTGAACAACCGACAGCCGCGATGGATGGAATTGTTGAAGGATTATGATTGTACGATTTCTATCATCCGGGAAGGCGAATTGTGGTAGCCAATGCGATTAGTAGAAAAATCTTATGTGGCTTCGATGATGGTTCGTGAATGGAAAATGCTTGAGGATGTTCGAGATTGGTCTCCTCGTGAATCGAGACATGGGCTATTTTTATGAATATTAGGTGTTCTACCGACCTTAATTCAGAGAATAAAGGAAGCTCAGAATGAGGATCCCGAGTTAGTGAGGATAATGGGTAAACTGAAGAGAAGAACTTCGAGGATTCGTTTCTATTTTTCTTAGCTCGAGTGGAGTGTTGACTTTCCGTGGAAGATTGTGTGTTCCGAATGTTGATGGAATTAAACAGAGAGTTCTTGATGAGGGCCACAAATCGAGGTATACTATTCATCCGGGTAGTACGAAGATGTATCAGGATTTGAAGCAACAATTTTGGGGGATTATATGAAGAGGGAAATGGCCGAGTATGTATCGAGGTGTTTAAACGGTCAGCAGGTCAAAGCCGAGCATCAGAGACCCGTGGGATTACTTCAGCCGTTAGAGATTCCCGAGTGGAAATGGGAGCATGTGACTATGGATTTCGTTACGGGACTGCCTGTACCCGTAGGAAGTATGACAGTGTTGGGTAATAGTGGATAGATTGACCAAGAGTGCCCATTTCTTGCCTATTGACATCAGATATTCGATGGAGAAGCTTGCGACCCTTTATATCGACGAGATCGTTAGATAGCATGGGGTTCCGGTTAGCATTGTGTCAGATCGAGACCCGAGGTTTACTTCTAGATTCTGGAAGGCGTTTCAGGAAGCGTGGGTACAGATTTGCGATTCAGTACAGCATTTCATCCTCAGACGACGGTCAATCCGAGAGGACTATTCAGATTTTGGAGGATATGTTGCGAGCTTGTGCGATAGACTTTTCTGATTCTTTGGATTCGCACCTATCGTAGTGGAGTTCTCCTACAACAACAGTTATCAGGCTAGTATCGAGATGGCACCGTTTGAGGCTTTGTATGGAAGAAAGTGTAGATCGCCTATTTGTTGGGATGAGGTTGGTGAAGCGAAGATTGTGGGTATTGATTTGCTTCGGGAATCGGTTGAGAAAGTCAAAGTATCCGGGATAGATTGAAGACAGCCCAGAGTCGACATAAAAGCTATGCAGACAACGAAGGTGAGATCTTAGTTTTCAGATTGGTGACCTGGTGTTCTTGAAAGTGTCTCCGAAGGTGGGTATTCGTAGGTTCGGGAAGAAAGGCAAATTGGCTCTGAGGTTTATTGGCCCGTTTGAGATTTTGGGAAAGGTTGGACTTCTAGCGTATCGACTTGCGTTACCGTCATCCTTAGACCGGTTGCATAACGTCTTTCACGTTTCTATGCTTCGGAAGTATGTTCATGATCCGTCTCACGTGTTACCAAGGATACCGGAGGATATTGAGCCCGATATGTCTTATGAGGAACGACCGGTTCGGATCCTAGATTCTAAGGTCCAAGAGTTGAGGAGCAAGAGCATCGCGTTAGTTCGAGTTCTTTGGAGGAATCATAACATCGAGGAGTCGACGTGGGAGCTTCGTGATGAGATCGAGAGGAAATTTCCGTGGCTTTTTGTTTAAGGTGAGTCTCGTTAAAATTCGGGTCGAATTTTTCTTTAAGGGGGGAGTGAATGTCACAACCCGAAATCTAGGCTCTATTTTATTATTAATTAAATGATTTTTATTTAATTATTTGCTTAATTATTTATTTAAAATTAATTTATTTAAATATTTATGTGTGCGTTTTATGTGTTATATAAATATGCCTAGCATGTTGTTTGGGTCATTTGGGTTAACGTAGTATTGTTGGGTCTTAATTGGTAGTAGGGAGTGTAGTATTGTGTGTGTGTAGTGTGAGAGAGGGGGCCTAAGTTTAAGTTTTTAAAATAAAACCCCTACCTCCCTCCCTACACCTTCCCTCACCTCCTTCTCCCCCCTACACTCCATCTTCTCCCAGCCACTCTCTTCCTTTCTCTAACAATTTGGGTAAGTTTTCTTTCATTGCTTCTCTCTTCATTTTCTCCTTCTTCTCTCATCTTCTCTCATTCTTAAAACTTGAACATTGTTTAGATCGTCGATAGGATCGCGTAGAATCAAAAAGATTGAAATCCATCAACTTTGAGAATTTGCAAGTAAGTTACTTTTCCCCCATTTGATGATAAAATGTTCATATCATGTTCATGTGATGTTTGATGTGTTATTTTGAAGTTTGATTGAGTTTTTGAATTATTTTGAATTTATTTGAGTTCTTGGGAAGAAATGGTGAAATCGTGAATGTTGGTTTTGATTCTTGAATTTGGTTGATAAAAGGGTGTTGTTAAGATCCCTTTTGGGTTAAATGATGTTTGGGTACCTTAGAAATCTTGTAGGGAGTGTTGATTTTGAGTGTTTATGGATTTGGTATGAAATGGTAAGGAAATTTGGGAAACCCAGCTGAGATTTCTTCCCAGTCCGTAGACCAGGCACCCGCCTGACCCTTGCCAAGTGCCCGCCTACATGTCATTTTCTGATGACCAAACTTACTGGACATTCAAGCGCCCGCCTGCCCTATTCCAGGCGCCCGCCCGCCCCTGTTCCAGGAATTTGACCTTTTTGCTTGGTTTAAGACTTAAGGCTTAACTAGTTTAGGTTTAATCCTTCTAATTAACTTAAGATAACACCGTGGAACACTTTATTGTGTGGATTTGATTCTTTTGTGAATAAATATGATGTGAAATGTATTAAGTACCGTTTTGGTAATGTAGCTCATCTTTGATGTGCTGTTTGCATTGGTGACCTTTGTGGTAACTTAATTTGATTGGTTCCCTACTTTGGAACCTTAAGTTGTGCATTCATGCTAAACTATTATTACTTAGCATTTATATTGAAAGTCCAGCTGGTATTTTGTGTGTGTTTGGGCGATGGGAAAGATTATAATGGCAAAGCCAAGTCCATTATAATGTTGACCATTGTTTTGCCCCCTTCTTTACCCCTTCTCCAGATTGGCCTTGGAAAGGATAAGTCAGCGTTCCTTTGTGAATGTATCTGGCTAACGGGCATGACTTTGTGTCATGGTCCTTGTCCTTTGTGACACTGTTATGGTTATTGGTTCCGGTACCGGGGTTTTCTCTTCGGCTTTCATGCTATGATGAAGATGATGATTGTTGATTATTGAAGCTGCGCAGCGATCCTTTATTTGGATGTTCCGGTTTGGAAAACCTTGGCTATATCCTTTGTTATGTGTTTATTTCCGCTGCTATCTGATATATGATATTTGCTATGTGCTATGTGATATTTATTATTGCTTATTGTATGTTTCATAATAGCATGTCATGTAGTTGCATTAGTAACTTATTGAGATTTATCTCACCCCTTTCCTTTTATCTTTGTTTTTCCTTAACCCCCCCCCCCAGGTGCTAAGGATTAGTCTCGCTGATCACGAGAAAGAGGACGTCGAGTGTGGATACATTCTTTTGGGGAAAGTTGTATAGGTGGGTTTACATTATATAAATGTGTAACCTTTTGGGATATCTGTACCAAACATTGACGTCATTAGGATTTGTGTATTTTGTAACTTTGGTGTATGAACTTTTGGAGTTTGTAATAGTTTTACCTTGTCGTTCAAGATGATTTTCAAAACCTTGTGTTATTACCTTTTGGTATCAAATGGAATTTTTAACTTCGGTATTTCACAGTTTTGGTTTTAGAGTCGACGTCCAGATCGCGGTCTCGGGCCCGCGGGGTCCGGGGTCGCGACATGATGTTTAGTGAGAGGATTATAATGGCTCTTGAACCAAGTCCTTTATAATGTTCTTCACTCGTTCCCGTTTCCCCTTCTACTGGCCATAATTGGGATGATATTGAACTCCCTTTGGTGAGTATTATAGAGTTTGGGTAATGACTTCGTGTCATGTACCCCGTTCCCGTTATCGTTCATCGATTATTGGTTGTTTGGGTGGTTCTGACCGGGGTCCTCTTCAGTTGTTATGCTACCGAGGTTCTCTCCAGCTGTTTATGCTGCTATGGTTGATGGGTTATCGGTGATTGGTTATTGGATATTTGGTTTCTGAACCGGCTTCTTTAGCTCTTGATGCTGTTTATTATAGCTGCTCTTCGATGCGGTTCTGTTAATATTGATCAGATCGATTCACCCTTTTGGTAAACCTGGTTCAGTATCCTTTGTTACTTGTTTATTTCCGCTGCTATCTGTTAAGTGATATTTGCTATGTGCTACGTGAGATTATTATTATTGTTTATTGCATCATAGCATGTCATGTAGTTGCATTAGTAACTTACTGCGATTTATTCTCACCCCGTTTCTTGTTTCAAATTGTTTTCCTTAACCCCCCCCAGGAGGAAAAGGATTAGGATTCACGGATCGAGGAGGACGTCGAGAGGATTGAGATTTTGGGCAGGTTGTTTGATCGGTTTGAATTATTTAAATGTATAACCTTTTGGGGATAGTTTTTCCAACAATGACGTCATTAAGATTTGTAATCTTTTGTATTTTTGGGGTGAGCTTGCGAAGCTTATACTAGTAGTTTGTTGTTGTTGTTAAACTTGGATTTCTAAAACTTTGTTTTAAACCTTTTGGGTATAAAAATGGAATTTTTATCTTCATTATTTTGGTGTATTGTTGTAAGTCGACGTCCAGCTCGCGAGTTCCGGGCCCGCGGGGTCGGGGTCGCGACATTGGTGCTGAGACTTTTTCTCGCCCAAACCATCTGTACGGATGGGGAGGTCGTCCCTTCTTTTTCAAAACACAGCAGCCATACGGATGGTCTTACTGTTTTTCTAAGAGCTCAGTGGAGAAACAGAGTGGGTAGGGACGAAATTGAGAGGGAAAACTCCACCAACTTTGAATTTTCTTGCTTAGATTGCTCAAGGATTGTTCATGGCGGGACGGGCACACGTGGGCGGAGAGGGGCTCGACATGACTAGGAATCTCTGCGGCTATACCATTGATCTCCGGGATATGGGAGCGGGTTTCTACAAGTCCCCTACTATTCATTTGTGCCATGGTGACAGGATAAGCATTCTCAAGCTTTTCCTACTCAAACTTTTGGGCATTTTATGCATTTCCTAATCCTAGGGTTCTTGTTCATGCATTTTGGGATTTTTGCATTTCTTGGTGCAATCTTGCAAAATTGTTTTGATTTTCGTGAAATTGGGTTTACAAGGATCATGGGCATGTGTTCGTATTCTCATTCGGACATGCCTAGCTACGTTTTTGTCAATTAAAGTGTGTTTGTACCTTAGGCTCTGACTAGCTATTAAGCGCGTTTTCGGGAGGTTCTCGCCTACGTACGTGCTAGGAAATGTTTTTTATCCCTTATGAGGGACTTAGACTTTTAAATTTCACGACCCTTAGATGTCTATGCAATTTGAAAGGGGACGGAAACACATTTTTCCAAAAATGACCCTCAAATGTCTATGCAATTTGAAAGGGGACGGAACACATTTTTCCAAAAATGACCCTCAAATGTCTATGCAATTTGAAAGGTGACGGAACACATTTTTCCTTTTATGTTTTAATTTTCATTTGTTAGGAGCATTGGTATTTTTAAACTGTGTTATTCATACCTTTGCTGTGTTTACCTGCAGGGCGGTGATCCCAAATCTCGAGGTTCTCCCGATGTTTGCTTTTCTTTGTGGGAGGCCATGCCCGAGTCTATTGATGGCACGCCTGGTCCGAGGGAGTGGGTGGAACGCACTGGTTTGGTGCCCTTGATTGAGGCCGTGGGCCAGTTGGTGAATACCAACAAGAGTATGGGGCTTCTTAACGCCCTTGGTGAGTACTGGTGGAATACGACCCACACGTTCCATTTGGGTTGGGGGGAGGTAACCGTGACCCCGATTGATTTCGCTGCCATTATTGGGCTTTCCTTTGACGGGCATCCGATCATTTGGAGGGATAGGATGTCTGAGGAAGAGATTCGGGCATTTATCGGATTCTCGAGCCCCACTAAGGGTTTGGGCATCCTGGTTCAGAACGTTGAGAGGGCTATTCGGGCCAACATATCGGAGTATTGGGCAGGTCAGATCACAGCTGAGCAGCTTGGGCGCTCTTACGTGTGGCTCCTCCTGGGCAACACCATTTATGCCAATGCCGACACGACATGCATGTTTCCCCTTCTCGGGTCACTCACCACTCCCGAGGCTATCAGGGATATTGCTTGGGGAGAGGCTGGCCTGGCTGAGCTGTACATGGAGCTCGATAAATACAGCTGGAGGGCGAGCAAGTCACTGGCTTGCTTTCAATTTGTTCTCGAGGTATCCTTTCCTTTTCTACTTTCGCTTTACTTTTCACATTTGACTTTTATCTCCTTTCTAGTGTGCTGATGGCATCCCTTGCCCTTTTATGTTTCAGGCTTGGTACTACGAGATCTTCGGCAACTACCTGTGGAGACTGGCTGTTGAACGAGACCTGACCTTTCTAGCTATGACCCGCTGGGCTAGGGAAGCTCAGGAGAAAAGGGGGTCTAAGGGATGGGTCTCTGTCCGCTATGCCGATGTGAAGGCGGTGTTGAGGGGGGCCATGCCAGCGGAGCTCAACCTTTTCCCTTGGTCTCGGTACGAGGGGAAGGAGGTAGGTTTTGACCCGAGCGGGGCTCTGAGGGTGACCCGTCAGAGGAGACTGTTGGTAGGGTTTTGGGGGGAGGCCTTTTATTTGGGCGAGAGAGTTTTATGGCAGTATGGGCTGGAGCTTGTGCAGAGGGTGCCAGTAGATCCTCCTGAGACCATGTTTGTGGCTAACCGAGGAGAAGACCCGCACCTTATAGGGGTGGATGCGACTGATTTGATTACCGATGAGCCGTATGGGCGGTTTGTGGCCACGAGGCTGAGATCGCCATAGGTAGTGGCCTCTGGGGTAGTCCCACCGGTTTAGACAGACTATTCTTTTGTCTGCGTGAATGGCAGGGTTCACAAGGTGGACTTGTCTACTCCGGGGAAGGGGGTCACAGTTGGGGAGATTCCTGATGATGCGGTATGCTCCCTTTTCATTCAGACATCAAGTTGTGTGCATCAAAACTAAAGTTTTGATACCATCATTTATGTTTGCCTATTTTGCCATTTTCAAGTGGCAAAATATGCCCTATTTTCAATTAGTACTATTTAAATGTATCTTTTATTCGTTCATGAGCCCCTCCGGATCTCACTCACTCACCAAAGGCCAGATACCATCTCCCTTCGGGAGCTTCCCCGTTCCTGATCCACTTCGTGGCTCACTCACTCCATATTTCCCGTTCCTGATCTCCTTCGGATCTTACTCACTCTTTTGATTTGGAATCCCCTTCGGAGCTCTTTCATTGCTGCGGCGGCCTACCTTCATGGGGTGGGCCAAGAGGTGGTTCAAGAAGTTCACGGGTCATTCCCACAAGGGAACTCAGCGGGAACATAGCTTCGTGCTGGGCTGGAGTTCTGTGAGCGGCGAGGAAAGACCTCGCAAGAGGGCGTCGAGCGTGGAGCTGCCTCCTTCGTACGTCCGTAGCCAGTCCATGAGTTCTTTGGATACATCATCTCTCCGGGATTCTCTCCGAGCTTCGGGTACGCACGAGATTGCTCCAGATCCATTTTCCCATCTGACTTTGGAACGGCCCGAAACCTCTTCCACTGATCGTCCTGGTACCTCTTCCCAATCTGCTTGGCGTTCCTTTCAGCCATCTGCCAGTGGGGACATGAGCTTGGCAGAGTCTCTTTTCCACTTTGACCCTAGTACTTATTTTTCTCAGGACCGGGTCTTTCTGATCTGCCTCCTCCTAACTCGGATCCGGATTCCGAGTAGTTGTACCTGTTTGAACAATTCTTTGCTTTGTTTTGTTTTTATTGAATAATGTGTAAGAAAACTTGTCGTTTGTTTAAAATTTCCTTTTGTAAATTCACCTTTTTGCATAGCTCGGGTCGCGGGGGACCTCGTTTGTGGAAAAGTGTTTAGACTCAATTGTGGCGACTGGGACGACTTTCTGACAGGTTTTGAACAAGTAAAGGTGAGTTTTACTTGTGGGAGTTTGCTGGCATGGACTGCTGATATGAGTTTTTACTGGGGATAAACGATCCGTACGGTTGACGCAGGAAGTTGACTCTTTTTTACCAAAATTTTCTGAGGACCTCTGGGGAATTTTGAAAAGTTGGGGGATTGACCCCGGGATTTGACTTGGACTAGTCTTACCAAAGCATGACCTTCCCGCTAATCTTTTCGAAGTGCCGTTATGGTTTGCTAGCCCCGGTTTCTTTCCTTTTGATTGAGAACCATCCTTTAGACCTCGGTTATCCCTTGGGAGTGAACCTTCTTTGGAACCTTGCCCTCCGTTCGGAGCATGCCTTGTCCATTATTTGGAGTGCAACTTGTCCCTTGCAGGAGTCATCATTTCCAGGCTTTCATTCCCTCCACCCCTCTTTCCAATATCTTTTGTTCCTTCTGCTTCTAGGAGTGTCCTAATTGACTTAAGACACGGAAGGGAGCAAATTATTCTTGCTCCAAACAAGATCGACGCAGGCATTTGCGGGAGTGAGTCCCTTTTGTGAGGAAGGAAGCCTACGGACAGAAATTCGGTGTTTGGCTCTCTTCTAAGATGTAAAAAAGAATACTTGTTGAGACATTTGAAATTCACTTTAGTTAGTATCATCAAATGGTTGCTTGGATGGGCCACGTTTGTTATTAAGTCAGGATTATAACAAGCAATTAGCCTTAACATGTATAAATATTGTGATCAATTGAGATTAAGATTTGACCAATGGCGAGATCGGAAGACGAAGGTGTATCGGGGAATCGGTCATTGATGGGACCGAGAATTTGGTCATTTTGAGAGGACCATGGTTTGATGGTTTTGTTTCATGTTGTGACCGGACCCGAAGGTTTCCTACGTTCCCCTCAGTTTGAGGAGCTCAGGTCGCCGTAGTTCAGCCATGGATCGTCTTTTGTTGAAGTCGGTGTCCTTTTGAAGGATGTTGTTGCTCTGCTGCTGTAGATCGCTTTGCCTTGTGGTGAACTCCTTGTGATGGACCTTTTGGGGTGAACCCTCTTTGGTGAGCTTTTGAGGCAAACTTCCTCTTCGCGGATATTCATTTCATTTCCTTCTTTCCATACATTCATTTCTTTTCTCTCTTTTCATTTTATTTATTTTTTTTTTTTTTGAGAGAGGGGAAACATTAGCCCCAACTTGCTACTTTAGACATTGGCTCATTCATGGCCTTTTCCACATCTATCATTTTTTGGTTCCGTCTTTGGAGGTCTGGGGAGCCATTTGTCAGCTGCGCCTGTGTGATCACGGTTGAGTCTGTTGGGTTTCCAAATAACATGCGCAGCGGAATTTAGCATTTAAAATTTTAAGAAACCCGAAGCCATGGATCCGTTCATATGATTAAATCAAATACAACATAAGAATAAAGGAATAAACTAACCCTTGATGGCTATCAAATTCTCTTGGTCTTTGGTGGAGGTTTGAAGACTTGATCACGATCACAAATCTTGAACACGAACTTTGAAGATGATGATTTTCACCCTCTAGCGGTATCCACACTTCGAACGAATATCAAAGGAGCTTCTTTGATCTTGGTTGCTAGACCAAATTGTGAAACACTTTTTCACAATCAAAAGAACTATATGGAATTTATTTTGTGTATTATTTTGTTCCTCAACCAAGAATGTCTTGGAACAAAATAAACCCTCTCTCAAACTCTTTGAGACTCACAAAAATCATTAGCTTAGAGTGCTGGCTGAATTTGGTCTTTTATACACAAGCATGACCTATTCCAAATAGGAAACTTGTGTCAAAATCCGTCCAAAATTCGTTTCCTAATCAAATTAGGAATCTGCCACCCGACAGTACTGTGCGGCCGCCCAAAAACCTCTGTGCGGTCGCACAACTATCTGAAACAAAACTGGTACATTTCTGAGCTAAGTGTGCGGCCGCCCAGTCCATTATGTGCGGTCGCCCATTTCCCAGAAAGTCCAGAATTTCCAAAATTCCAATGTAGTCCTTTTAAAGATTCGTTCTATTGTGTGTGACCCTCTAGGATTATACTAATTTGGCAATGGGTTCAAACATGAAACCATAAGATATGATTAGGTTCTAGCAAACCGTCATACCTACCCAAATAGTATAACTAGATACAAGTTCGCATTCCTTTAGAATATGTCACAATCCATTTGTCCACGATGTCATTGAACACAAGTCATGGTCAACAAGTCAACTTGTTTTGTTCAATACTTTCTCGATTCCGAATATGTTGATAATTCAAATGCTATTGATCCAATCAATCCATTTGAGTCCGGCCGAACATTTCATCAACATCATTCCTACGAGTGGCCCAAGATTGACATCTCTCCGAGGAGGGACAAATTCATTTAGATTATTATTCTTCCCTACGTGAATCCGATTATGCCAATCATACCCTTTATAACTACCGTATTAAGGTAGCGTTTGAATATGTCAAACATAATGTTCATCAAGTGGAAGACTATAATAACTTCATGTCTAAGGATTCAAATGACATAACTAATATGAGATATATGTACGACATAGACCATGACATAGATCTCATACAGCGGGTCATGTCCAGTACCTTGTTCCAAACAAGTACCCATAAATCTAACATGATCATCCCATGATCATTTAGCCTTTATACTAGTGCTTAACAAGTACTAGGGACGGAGATTATTATAAGTAAACATGAACAACAATAATAATCAAAACATCTCTTTATTGATATGAAATAAATGATAACAATTACAACGTTTATTAAACGTGCCTGGGGCACCACTACCAACAGAGTCTTGGTGTTTGAGCAACAACATCCTTGCTTTTTCGTTTCCTTGGGATGCCCCTTTGACGTGCATCCAGAATTTGTATCGGGAAGGTGTATCGGGGATGTGTATCGGGGAAGGCTTGCCATTAACGGTTTCTTCATGCCAATTGATCACAACATTTATTCACATCAAGATTAATTGTTTGCATTTAGCGTTTTTATTCGTGTTGGGTCCATTCGTCCTTAATGAGTCGTCATTGACTAGTATGCTTAGAAGTCAATTCATCATTTTAGGGACGTAGCAATCAATTGACAACATTAAACAAAGCAATTTTCAGGAGTTAATGTAGTTTGCAAAATAATGCCTCAAGTCTAGATAGAATAGAAGGAAAATAGACGTTTCATTGAATGGGGGGAAATTCAGACTTTTTACAAACTCAAAAGATTTTACCACAACCCTAATCCTGGATCATCTTGACACACACTACACAAACTTGCCTTTCAAGGCTTAGGGAGAAGTAAAAAAGAAAACATGTCCATGATGGACTTTTGAAAAGACCCTAGAACCTACCTAATATAGACCACTCCTACCCTTGTTTTTGTTTTTGTTCTTCCTCCTTCTCTGTTCAAACCCACTTGCCATCCTTCTTGGTGATGATACCTTCGTCGATGAGTTCTTGGATTTTGTCTTTCAGAGCATCACAAGCCCCGGTGGCGTGTCCTGCCCCTTGATGATACCGACAGAACTGAGTTTCATCAAACCGTTGGTGGGAATGTTCGGCCAGGAGCCTATTTGGGTTCAGTAGTTGGATCTTTACCTCCTTAAGCAGCTGGTCGAGCAATTGAACCCTTTGGATCCCTAATTCACAAAAAAGGCGATATGGGGCGGCTCTTTGATGGTGAGTTGGCTTGGGGAGGATAGGTCTAAAACGGCTACTTCCTGGCGGTACACTCCTATTTAGGGGTTGTGACTGGGGAGGTAGGCTTTCTTGGTGCTTTATGGTCACTTGGGGGCTGACGGGAGTGACTGGGGATGGATTGTTAGATACGGGACTGACGGGATGGCTTTTGAGGTGAGGGTGATTCCTGAGGTAGGTTTTGACATCTACAATCGCGTCCACCATTGTTTTCATGCATGCTTGGATGTTTTTCATGTCCTCTTGGTGAATATGGCTTTGCGAGTTCATCTCGTTTCTCATACTTTCCCTTTCTTGATGCCAATCGTTTTCTCGGTCTTTCAAAAGTTCGCGAAGGCAGGGGTGGACCATTCGGACCCATATCCTTTCGGCTTCCTTCTCAAGATCCGAAGTAGGCGATCTTGGTCATGCTCCAATATTCTCATCACTTGTTGCATGACGTCCAAAGTTCTTTTGACGATCTCCAATCGGGCTCCCATGCTATCCTATTGAACAAAGGGCCCATAAGCCATAAGGACATCTTGGAAAAATTCTTGGGAAAACCATGCTTTTGAGTAAGAAAGAAAGCTTTGACACAAGGAGACTTGACTCGAGGGGTATGAGTTTTGGGGGAAAGACCCGAGCCATGCATTTCATGAAATTTTCCAATTTCATTTCTTTTTTTTTTTAGGAAAAGCATTTCAATTGAGGGATTTTTCACATGAGCAAACGTTAGGGAACAGTTCAAAAGCATGCTTTCATTTATTGAGTTCCCTTAAAACGCATTTTATCCCTAATTGGTTGGAAAAGATTTCTCTTCTTTTTCGCGACTAATCTAAATCCTGGATCAGTGGAGGCCATCACTACGTCTATAAGCCCCTCGTTTTTCACCTGTATTGCACGCTCCCAAGGACGGACAATCTCGGGCGAGGGTCCTATAGGGCACGTGGCTTCCACCGACCAAAAGAACCAAACCTACGGTCTAATGCATCACAAAACGCCAAAGATTGGGTCATTCTTATCATAATTAAGCCCCGGTTAAGGTTAAGATTAACTTAACGCTTTAGCGAAATTTCGGCATGACCTCTTTTAATGAGGGGTCTCGGCCTTAACCTTGGGCTTAAAGATGATTAGGACGGGCCAAGCCTTAGAGTTTAATGACGCGGTGTCATCCTTTCTTTAATACATGACTTTTGGTTAATTATGGTTGGAATTAACGCTTAAATCAAAGACCGGGTCAAGGATGACTTTGGTCACACTTGCTTTCACAAGGAGTCGTGACTCGGGCGTTAACTTGGCCATAATTAGCGTTTGGACACGTATTAAGGACGTGATGACGTGAGCTAGACCAAAAACCAACCAAGGTCACGGTATTTGTGTGTCACGGACATGTGTGGATGACTCGGCTCAGAAGGGGAGGTGGAATGGACCCGCGCTCGCGAGAAGGGCACAAGAGCACCAATCAAGATGCATCGTGGCATCCATCCCGGGTTTAAAGGGTTTTTGGAACGTGCACAAGGTCAAGTGCTCGTTGTGTGAAGCCTTCTATGTTCCCTTTTGAGTCAAAATAGAAATTTTCGGTCCGTTTTAATACCATGAGCATTGCATGAGCAATTATATGAACAAGTATGATGAACAAGTAAGATGAACAAGTATTTTGTACAAGCAAGTAAACAAACATATTAACAAGCAAGAACCAAAATTTGTACATGAAAAGATTGTGCACAACCAAAGGTATTGAAACCAAAATCTTTACAACAAGGAAAAACCTTTTGAAAATCATTTATGAAACAAGGTTGTGCATAACAAAGGATTTTGAAGACCAAAACTTTATGAAAAGGGATCATGCACAATAAAGCTTTGAAAACCCAATTTTATGTCCAAAAAAGTTGTGCATGACCAAGACTTTACAAATCCAATTTTGGCTAAGGAAAAGAAGGTGAAAGTGTATAAGTAAAGGCTGTAAATTGGAACCTGGACCAAAAGAAGCAAGGGGACCATCAGAATGTTTCTGCCTTGCACAAAATTGTTAATTTGAAACATTCTGTGGGCCCAGACAAACTAGCCGTACGGATAGAGCAGGAGATCCATTATTTTTTGCAAACTTTCAGCTTCTGATCATCAAGCCCCAGTTTATTTGAATTTCCAGAACAGTCATACTCACATAAATCAAAACAGAAACATAAAACACACACAAAATAAGCACAAAGTCAACAAACAGGGACGGGAGCTTGACCCACACAAGAATGCCCCCGAATCTTCTAGAGAGAAGTTCGAAAGCACTCTATTCCCTAGCAGAGTCGCCACTGTAAGGATCCTCCCCCTCGGGGCGAAACGAGTTCGCTCAAGGAAGAAAAGCCAAACACGGGAACTAAACATATTTAACGGAGTCGCCACATTTGTTAACTTTTAACCCAACAAATGAAAATAGTTAGAGATTAATGAGTTCGGAGGTCACGTTACAACTTAGGAAGAGTTTGAAGTCACCCAAGTCGCCTCGGACAAAGCCGAGTCTCCCTTATGTTTGTTAACGAAAAGTGCATGTGTGTGTCTGTTTTTAACGAAAAATTGTAGTTTTAACTGGTTATTGATTTTTAACTGAAAACAGGGGCCTATTTGAATAGATTCCATTAAAACAAGGCGAAACAAGAAGAATCATCACTCTGACAAAACCATCCGTACAGATGAGGGAAGTCTTCCTAGGGATTTTGACAGTTTATAAAGAAACAGTCCAGTTCCAGGCAGAAACAGAGCATTCTGCAGGAACTGGACTAAACTGTTTTGATTCCAGTTTGTGTTTTAAACAAAAATACATAAATAAACCCATTCCTATGCTCTTTGATCATCAAATAAACCTTAAAACATGGATTTAGGATTGATCAAGGCAATCATTGGAGAAATATCAAGAAAGGTGGCAAACATGCCCTTTTGAACCAAAGTGACCATTTGATAAGTAAAGATTGGAACTTTAACATCAAAATGGCCCTTTCATACAAGATTAATCCTTTAGGGACAAAAATATAACATAAAGATTGAATCTTTATGACCCAAACTTGGGGATTTTGGGCTAAATCAAAAATGGGGATGATAAAGATTAAGACTTTATCCCCAAACATGATCATCATGGCCAAGATGATATAATATGAACATAAATATATATATGCTTTCACCATATAAATGGATCCTTAAGCTTTTTTATAACAAGGAATTAACAAATCATGATCATCCTAGGTTTTAACCACTTCTCATACCAAGATGGAGGGCACCTTGAGTCATTTCATGATTTGGGTCACAATATGTATATATATGTAGCAATATATGTGTTTGAATGGACAAGTCTTGCAAGAATGTAAAAGTGCTTGAATGGACAAGGCTTGCAAGGTAAAATAAAGAGCAATACAAGAACATAAACAAGATAATCAAGAAATAAAAAGAATTTTGAGATGGAGAGAGGATGGGGAGAAGGAGGCTTCACCTATGGTGGGGTTGTTGCCTATCTTCCTCTCTTTTCACTCAATTTATATGGTGGTTTTCTTTCAGTTTTCGATTCTGTCCGAGTGCTCTTGGCCAACTCATCAATTATCTCATTAGCCTCCTCAGTCGTCTTGTTGAGTATACTGCCCCCACAACAAGAATCCACCAACCGCTTATCCATGACTGTCAAACCCCCATAGAAATATACTATCAACTGATCATCATCAAATCCATGATACGGGCAACTTCTGCACAACTTATGGAACCTGTTATAATAATCATATAGCGTCTCATCTACCTTCTGCTCCATGTTGCTAATGTCCCGCTTCATCACATTGATCTGATCTGGAGGAAAAAACTCATCAAGAAACACCTCCTTCATCTGCTGCCATGTGGTAATGCTGTTAGGCGGCAGATGGTAATACCATGCACTAGCATCATCTTTCAGAGTGAAAGAAAACGCACACCTACAAGGGTCTCAATTTATAGGGACTGAGGGTGCCTAAACCAGCCATACGGATAGGCCCCTCTAGTACCCAAATCACCTGTACGACTCAGCATGGCGAGCTTCTGGATTTTTTCAATTTTAATTCCAAAGCAGTCCTGGAATTTTTAGTTTATCCTAGTGAGGTCCTAGCCTATCAGTTTATCCCTGAATGGTGCTAAGAATTCCTCTAAAGTTGGTTGGTTTCAGATTGGGGTACTTACAGGTACCCCCATCACTGATTTGGAAACAGCTAAGACCGTCATTGCACGACTCGAGAAGCAGGTCAAAGAGCAAGCTGAAATTGCCGCCCGTGAGAGTGATCGTCACGCCAAAGACATAGACTCCATTCTGCAAGAGCTCCAAGAACTCAAAGGAGTAATAAGAAGTCAAAAACCCCCTCCAAAGACGGGGAGTCCCATGCTAAGAAAAAGAATAAGAGGGATGATGATTCCGACTCTGATTCAAATACATCTGACTCTTCCTCCTCCTCCGATAACGAGGATACCAAGACAAAGAAAGCTAGTGATGACACCAACTTCATCAACTCCGCCACTGCCGAGTTTCTTGAAAAGAGGTTTGCACATCTTGGTCTAGCAAAGGGCTCCATCATTCCATTTGACCCAATTGCACTCCGCAAGTCAATCACTAAGCTACCACGAAAGTTCTGCACTCCTGACATAGCCAAGTTCAACGGCACTACTTGTCCTCGTGTTCATGTTGAAACTTACACTTGGGCCATGCTTCCGATGAAAGTGGATGACACTGTACTGGCCCAAAGCTTTCCCCAAACTTTAGAGGGGGCGGTAAGGGATTGGTATATGTCTCTTCCCTTATCCACAAGGACCGATTGGGCTACCGCATGCGAGGTCTTCCAAAGGTGCTTCGAGGACAACACTACTTACCGCCCCACTAAAAGAGACCTCGAGCAAAT
Organism: Campanula takesimana; assembly: GCA_026119855.1. Taxonomy (NCBI): domain Eukaryota; kingdom Viridiplantae; phylum Streptophyta; class Magnoliopsida; order Asterales; family Campanulaceae; genus Campanula; species Campanula takesimana. The sequence goes on from JAOWBW010000983.1 coordinate 214,293, forward strand.
CCAACAACGCGCTAATGAGACGTTTGGTGATTTTGTCAAAATATGGAGAGCCAAGCTCACCAAAATTGTTGATAGGCCAACCACGGACGACCAAATGCACATCTTCCTGAAATCACTCCGTAATGAGTACGAGGACCGCCTATCCGGTACTTTCTTCCCAAGCTTCTCTGAACATCACAAAGCCTATCTTCGACTAGATGACATCTTCAAAAGTAGGAAAGAGGCTAAGAAAGATGGTGGATACCGCTACACTAACAAGGGCTCTACTAGAAAACACACATCTGTCAATGCTATCGCTTTCAATAACCAAGGGAGGAGCAACTATTCCTCTGTCCCTCCACCAAACAAAGCCAAAAGTGGTCCAAAGAAAGAAAGAGTCTACAACAAACTAGAAGGTATCACTCAAGAAAAATTGTTTGACATACTCGTAGAAGCCGGGAAGATCACTCCGAGGAAGCCCCCTACTACTCCAAGGGAACTCCCTGCAAATCACGCTCACCAGCTCTACTGTAAGTTCCACCAGTTTAGTGGTCATAATACCAACTCCTGCAACCACCTCAAAGATGTGATCCCAGATCTCGTAGACTCTAAGCAGCTAGGGGTTCCTAATGTAGTAACAAACCCTCTCCCAACTGCGGGAGGAGGGATCAATGTAATAGAGATACCTAGTGAGAAAGAAGAGACTACTCGCCTAATCCCAAATGTGGGCGAGAGCACTCCAAATTTTAATAAAGAAGTTTCTTTCTACTACATGTTGTCTTGGGATCAAACACTAAGTAAGAACAATGATAACATTGTATGCAAAGGGGAAAATTTGCCATACTTCATGTTCCCTGAACCATGGATCGACCATAGGGGGAAGTGCCAACCGGGCTTTGAAATCTTCAGTGACTGTGATCCGTACTCACTTGAAACAGAACCGATACAATTCTCATGGATACCTCGAGAATTAGGAGGAACCAAGGCCAAAGCGTTCAGCGAGTGGGACTTTGTGTTGGGAGTAGACCTACTGCACCAATTTCTCAACCTTTGGAAGCTAGAGGACACTCAGATAAATGCAATAGACAAGGGGGACGCTCCGAGGCAAGACTACACCAAGCTCATCAAGAAGTGTGATGAGCCTATCCAGAACTGGTATACAACTGGGGGACCCACATCAAGTGAAGACTTCCTGATCAAGGAGTTAGGATGTACTCCCCATACCCATAGGGAAAGAAAATTTGTAACTCTTACCTTAGAGTCAGATACCACTACCGATGAGCTCACCTAAGAGGACTTGGATGCCATCGCGGAACATGTATTCCCCTACTTTCTTAATGAAAAAATAGATCTTTCTGAGTATCCTGAGATTGCTAACATCATGAATGACGAATTAACTAATAACCTTAACGAATTAGATAATAATGAGTCATATGACGAGATAGATCAAGAAAACGAATAAATCTTAAAAGAAATTAATAAGCAAGTAGGTCGTCATGGCGGAAATGGTCCTATTGATGCCGAAGAAATGCAAACAGTTAATCTGGGGACGGCCGATGATCCGAAAGAGATCAAGATTGGCAGTTTCTTCAAGGGGGAAGACCGACAAGCCCTCATAGTGCTTCTCCGAGAATTCATAGATGTGTTCGTATGGTCCTACAAAGATATGCCGGGGCTAGCCAATTCGATTATTGAGCACAAGATACCGCTGCTTCCCGATTCGAGGCCAGTCAAGCAGAAACTCCGCAGAATTAAGCCAGAGTGGTCGGTACAAGTCAAGCAAGAGATAGAGAAACTCCTGAGTGTTGGGTTCATCAAAGTAATGGAGTATCCAACCTGGTTGGCTAATACTGTACAGGTTTCCAAGGCAAATGGAAAGGTCTACGTATGTGTTAATTTCCGTGATCTCAATAGAGCATCTCCGAAGGATGATTTTCCTCTTCCCAACATAGATATGCTCGTTGACAATACCACAAAGTATGAAGTCCGCTCATCCGTAGATGGATTCGCCGGTTACAACCAGATCCTCATGGCCGAGGAAGACCAACACAAGACAGCGTTCACCACACCTTGGGGGACGTTCTGTTATACAGTCATGCCATTCGGACTCAAAAATGTTGGAGCCACATACCAGAGAGCTGTAACTGCGCTGTTCCATGACATGATACATAAAGAGATGGAGGTATATATCGATGACATGATCATACACTCTAAAGGATCCGATAGGCAGCACTTCGTCGACCTTAGAAAGTTCTTTAAAAGGTTGAGACACTACAAGATGAGACTTAATCCGGCCAAGTGCACATTTGGGGTATTGAAAGGAAAGGTCCTTGGGTACATGGTCACTGAGCATGGTATAGAAGCAGATCCTACTAAGATCAAAGCCATCATTGACATACCTCCACCTAAGATGCAGAAAGAAGTAAAGGGATTCATGGGTCTTCTTCAGTACATTAGTCATTTCGTTAATCAGCTCACGACGATGTGCGAGCCCATCTTTAAACTCCTGAAGAAGAATTCATCCTTAGAATGGACTGAAGAGTGCCAAGAAGCCTTCGAAAAGGTCAAAGAGTATTTGGTCAACCCGCCAGTATTGGTCCCACCGTATAAAGAGAAACCGTTGACCTTGTACCTCACAGTCAATGATACTGCATTAGGGGCTATGCTAGCACAAGAGCAACCCGGTTCAAAGAAGGAGAATGCCGTGTACTTTGTCAGCCGTCCCTTCCAAGGGGCTGAATTGAATTACTCTGAATTAGAAAAGTCGTGTGCTGCACTGGTATGGGTAGCTGAGAGACTAAAGCCGTACATGGAAGCGTTTCCTGTACAACTGATTGCCCGAATGGACCCAATGAAATACATCTTCGAGAAGTCGCATGTCTCCTCTAGGATAGCCAAGTGGTACTTTATGCTCGCGGGGTATGATATCACTTACATCACACAGAAATCCGTAAGAGGAAGGGTCTTTGCTGATCATTTAGCCGAATTTCCATGTGATGAAGCGAAGGGGGAAGACCCGCGATTCCCTGATGAGAACATCATGGCAATAGCAGAAAATAAGTGGCAATTATTTTTCGATGGCGCAGCCAATAAATGGGGATATGGCATTGGCATGTTACTAGTGGATCCCTCAGATTTCTACACTCCACTCGCAATCTGCCTTGACTTTGAGGCCACTAACAATATTGCCGAATATGAAGCTTGCATAGTAGGGCTTGAAGCAGCCTTAGAAACAAATGTGACCGAACTAGAAGTGTACAGAGATTCACAACTCATAATCTATCAGTCACTCAAGAAGTGGAAGGTACAAGATCCTACGCTCCAGAAATATAACGACCATCTCCAAGACTTGGTCAAACAGTTCAGAGAGGTCACTTTCTACTATCTTCCTAGAGATAAGAAGCACTTAGAAGACTCGCTAGCCATGCTAGTATCACTTGTGGAGATTCCCGAATAGACTGAGGTCAAAACCTTCAAAGTCGCGAGACGAACGACTCCTGCTTATTACTCAATTATAGGCCTGCATGATTGCAAAGAAGAGTGTGACTCTGTCTCCGTAAATGCCTTAGACGATAAGCCTTGGTATTATGATGTATGGCGTTTCCTCCTAGACGGAACATTCCCATCAAATGCATCACCTAAAGCGAAGATAGCCCTCAAACGGTTTGCCGCCCAATTCATTATTATAGGTGATCGCCTCTACAAAAAACACCACAAGCAGTGTCTACTCTGTGCCGATGAGTACGAGGCCGTAGAAATCATGGACCAAGTCCATCAAGGAGTCAGTGGAACCCACATGAATGGCAACATGCTAGTGAAGAAAGTTATCCGACTGGGGTACTATTGGGCCACAATGGAAGCCGACTGCACCGAGATGGTTAAGAAATGCCACATGTGTCAGATACACGCTAACTTACAACACGCACCACCGTCCATGTTATGGCCATTCTCTACATGGGGAATAGACGTCATGGGCAAAGTCTCGCCGACAGGTCACAATGGGCACTCGTTCGTACTAGTCGCCGTAGACTACTTCACTAAATGGATCAAGGCTCAATCCTACAAAGTCTTAAATGCTAAAAAGGTGGCTGAGTTCATTAAGACTAACATCATATGCCAATATGGGGTACCTCATGAGATGATATCTGACAATGGAACACACTTTGAGAAAGAATGTGACTAACTACTTGCCGAGTACAAGATAGAGAGATATCAGTCGTCACCATACCGACCGCAAACCAATGGAGCAGTTGAAGCTGCTAACAAAACCATGGAGACCATCATTAGAAAAATGGCTAAGACTAGCAGAGACTGGCCCGACGAGCTACCTTTTGCACTCTGGGGCTGCCGTACTTCGATTCGTACTGCCACCGGTGAAACTCCATATGCCCTAGCCTACGGGATGGAAGCAGTGTTACCAATCGAATTAGAGGTACCATCACTAAGGGTTCTCCTACAAAACCAAGTGAATGAAGTCGTATGGTTTAACAGCCGTTATGAACAACTAGCCCTGCTAGATGAACGATGACTTCGAGCCACCGAGCATATCCAAGCATATCAATGGAGAATGGCCCGAGAATTCAATAAGAAAGTCAAATCCAGAAACATCAAAGAAAGAGACCTTGTCCTACGTAAACATCGTCCTGGACCATTCAATCCTATGGGAAAGTGGGGATCAAGATGGATAGGCCCTTACATGGTCAAGAAGATCTTCTCTGGAGGAGCGGTATAACTTGCAGACCTAGATGGAGATCAACTGCCGAAGCCCGTCAACATGGACAAGCTGAAGAAGTACTACTCGTAGCTCCGTCCCCTATTTCAAAGAAAAAGAGAAAGCTCGCTAAGTTGAAAACCCGCAAGGGTATCCTAGGCAAAAGTCAGAGCCGAAGGCACAAGAAAAGGAGCCCGCTAGATTGAAAACCCGAAAGGGCGGTCTAGGCAAAAATCAGGGTGTGCATAAAAAAATAAAAATAAATAATAGGGGACAGTCTTGTACGTGACACCTATGTCTTGTACGAGACATGTCAGTCAGCAGACATATTTTTCTCTTTCTTAAACAAGAACTACGATGAATACCAACTTGCAAAAGAAAATAAATAAAATCAAAAATCTTGTCTTCTTATTAACTGAATGCATTTCAAGAAAGCAATAAGAAAATTTCTAACATGAATACCAACTTGCAAAAGAAAATAAATAAAATACTAAATATCTAAACATTGGTCTATCTAAGCAATCTCTCGATACTCCTAAAGATCTATTTCTTCCTTGACCTAGTAGGGGCTTGACCACGGTCCGCCTTGTCATTCCTTTTCCTCTTATGCAAAGGTATCTCGAAACCGGGAGGAACATCAAGTCTACTGAACACCGAGGGAGTCAGTCTTGCAAACACATGAGGCATATCTAGAGCTTAAAATTTTCCGAGAAGTCCGTTTGCTCTCTTCTCGTAAATGTCACTATCCAAAAAATCTTGAGTGGCATCTACTCTGACATTAGAAGGATCCTCCTTAGCTTTCTTCTTCCTCAAATTCAAGCTAGGCTCAAACTGGTCCCCCAATAAAGAACAGAGAATCTCATCAATACCCTCGACACTGGGATGGAGTTCCTTCAGAAACCAATTCAGATATTTATCTGACAAGTAGATGCTCCCTCCATCATGGAAAAGATTGGTCCAACGATCCATAGTGGTGCCTTGCCCCCAAGCACGAGCCAAGCTCATAAAGAACTCTGAGTCCATGGAAGCAATGTCTTGAGGCCGTCCCCCTGACATGAAGGTGTCCTGCTGCTGACCGAACTGTCACATCACCCTCTTAGAAAAATAGAAAGAGGAATCTCTCAAACACGAAAGGACGACCCTGTCGTACCCAAGGGTATTAGCCACAAACCTCTTCACCTTCCAAAAATATGGGCACCAAGCAATATCATCAGTCTTCGCATTGGCAAAAAGATGGGCCCACTCCTTAATGCTGAGACCTTTCACCAACAGTCTCCGCCTATGGAAAGTGTAGGGAGAATACTCGATCGGAGAGTCTAATAGTTTAAAATGTTCTCTGAGCCAAATAGTCAGGAATAATGGACTTCCCCGAGTCATAGAGCCGGTTTAGTGTAGCTCATCAAGACCATGAAGGGTCTCTCCCAAGATAAGAGGAACGACATTGAAAGCCCGTCCTCTAGCTTGCAGAATGATGTCCATAAGCTCTATGTTCGCCATGCCACGCTTGCTCATAAAAAGTACGCTTTGGAATAAGCACAATGCCAAGAGGAAACACTGGGAATCCACGCCATGACCATGAGTCACTCGACTTTTAAATCTCCTAGGCAAAGTGTGGAGATCAACATAGCGGTTATGAATATAACTCTGTGCCACGGGAAGGCCTATACTCAATAGAACCCTGAGAGAATCCGCTGGTACCTTGTCATACTTGGGCACCACAATCACCCCTGTCAATGGCATATCCAAGTGTAGATACCCGGGAGGGCACGGCTTGGCTAGAGCACGCGTGCTATTTCTAGGGTATCTATATGTGTTTTAGAGTCGCCACCTATGTTTTAGAGGAACATAAGAAAAAACTAATGTATAGCCTAAGTTTGATTATGAGAACATAGATTCTTGTTTGGAGGTTCAGAGGTTAGGTTACGAGATGGGAAGTAATTAAACACCCACCTCACCCAACTAATGTTGGTCTTGCTTGATCAAAGTCTACATAAATAAAATGATGTTCTTCCTATTTTTGACTATATGAAAAGGGGTTTAAAAGAGGGTGTTTGAAATGTAGGGAGATAACTCCTTGACTAGCTTCAATGAAGTGAAGTAGTCTCCAGTGTCATGTCCCAAAATGTTTGGGTGATTGCACGTTTGATTAAAGTAAAAGAGAGAAGAGATGAAGTAGAGAAGAAAGGAAAAAAATGGACTTTTACCTATGCCTCGAAGACCTTCAAACACTTCTTGATGAATTACTTGAAAAAGCCTTGTGAATGATTTCGGTATAGTTTTTGTGTAGAGAGAATTTTCGGTCCTTAAAAATGGGGATTTTTTATAGGTAGAAAATATATGTTTTTGGTGCCAAAACTCAGTCATTAAGAAGTCTTTCCCAGGCAAAATCATGTAAGATGAGCAAGGGAGAAATTCTTGGACAGAAATCTGCAACTGACGCCCAAAGGCGCGCGCTTCCTACCTTGGGGGTGGAAGGTGCGCACTTCTGGCTCCTATGGTCGGAGGCGCGCGACTCAGAGATAGCTTTTTTGACAGAATAGACTAAAAAGTCAGCCTTGTTATTCAGTTTAGTCCCTGGACTTAACGAAGTCAGTCAAGAACTTAACAAAGGTAACAGAAACTAACAAAAAGTACTTAAAGAGGGAGAAACATAAAATTAAATGTTCAATCGGGGTGAGCGGTCCAAGGCGGGGTGTCTACAGATCCCCTCGGCGACGTGGGTTGCAAAGCAAAACGCGTCGACGAAAGAACAAAACATCCACCGAGGACATCACCAGGAAAAAAGCAAACACTCGATGAAAACAAGAATCTTGAAATTACAAGAGATAGGAGTGCGCTCCCTTTGTGAGCGACTTTTGCTAAAAGTAGGGGTGCGGTGATAGAAATCGACCCACCGTGGCCAAAATTTAGAGTCCGTATAGAGGACTTTGAGGGACTCGAAAGTCTGCCTGCTGATGTAGAGGGACTCGAAAGTCTGCCTGCTGATGTAGAGGGACTCAAAGGTCTGCTGCTGATGTAGAGGGACTCGTAGGTCTGCCTGCTGATGTAGAGGGACTCGAAGGTCTGCCTGCTGATGTAGAGGGACTCGAAAGTCTGCCTGCTGGTGTAGAGTGACTCGAAAGTCTGTCTGCTGATTTGGAGTCCGTGTAGAGGACTAGAGATGAATGCGAATTTATCGAGTAGATTCTCCTGATGAAGAGGTGATTTCAGTGGTTCACCACGGACCAAATTTGCTGTTTTGAAGTTGTATGCTACTTGGAATCGCACTTGCAGTTAACTTTTTTGAGGTGCGGGCACAGTTGACCGCGGATTGGGGAAAACGTCGAGATTGACCTTGAATTTTGTGGTGGTGTGGGCACAGTTGACTGCGGACCGAAAAGATGAGGCTTTCCCTTTAGAGAGGAAAATGTCGAAATTGACCTTGAATTTTGTAACCGTCGGATTTAATGATGTCCGTTGCGGAACTTCGTGCTTGAAACGCCCCAAAGTGGAGCTGAAAACTCAGATGGGAGTTGGAGGAACATTGATGTGATGTATTTATTCCTGCATGGGAACTTGCACCTGGGCCTGACTGGACATGAGAGGCGTGCGCGTTTGGCAGTTGATGTGGGATGCGCCCGCGTTCGAGGTGGGTAGAGGGAGGTGCGCGCATTGCACATTAGTTCAGCATATATTCAGAAACTGCTCATTCTGTTCGAGCCAAGTTCAAAAATTGCCCAAACTCTCTGTATTCTGAGTCAAAATCTTGCGAGGAAAACATCCCAAAACGCTTCCTTTACTCATTTGATACCATTACATCGAGTAATCATGTCGAGTTCTCACCAAACTCCTCCTTTTAAGATGCCCATGGGCGAAGAAGCTGAGGTCGGGGTTGAGGCCATATACCTAAGACAGCTCACCTATGAGTCCCATACTCATATTTCCCACTTCGTTTCCGCGGGATTGGTAAGAATTTCGCCTTCCCTTTGACAATTTTGCATTCTAGGGTCGTACCATTTTGTCCGTGATACTGCTGCAGTAACCCTTCTGATCATGCTTGCATGTTATTGCCATTGTTGATTTGTTGTGAAGAGGATGTTTGGACACTCATTTGCATGTTCACACACTTGTTTGCACGTCATGCCATTGCCATGTTGAATTTCCTCATGTTGGGTTTGGCCATTTTCTAGCCGTTATGCTGACGAATTTTTCTTTGTCTCTTGTTTCCTTTCAGAGGTGGAACCGTTTGACCAAAATCTGAGGTGGGGCTCAGGCACCCGTTTCTGTATAGAGGAAACTGCTAGAGAATGTACAGACTTGGGTGGCCGCTACATTTTTCGGCCCTTTCATTACCAGTCTGCCTTCGTTGAAGAATGATCCTGATGTGGTTCAGGCTTTGAGGGAGCGATGGTGGGACACCACTCACACCTTCCACTTGCTGATGGGGGAGGTGACTATGAACCCGACTGACTTTACGGCTTTGAACGGTTTGCCTTTTTATGGGGTGCCTGTCCCTTGTGGTGTTAGCGGGACTGCTAGGATGCCTTCTGAGCTGTTGGCTTTGGTTGATTGTGAGCTTGTGGTGAAGAACTCCTGAGTGACTTGGGGGAAGTTTCGGACGTACTTTAGAGTCCTTGAGGCTGAGTCTCGGGGAGTTACCGCTGACAGGGTCGAGGCGGTGGCTCGGAGTTTCATTTGGTATGCTTTATCCCATACCCTGTTTGCGAATGGGGGAAGTTCTGCTGCTTTGTCCCTGCTGGACCTTCTGATTGACCTGGACCAGGCTGCTTAGTACAACTGGGGCGCGGCTGGTTTGGCTGCTTGTTATCACGGTATGGACTTGACCAGTCGCTCGACTAAGAGCTCGGTCACGGGCTTTTCTCTTGCTTGGGAGGTATACTCATCACTCTGCCTTTTTCAGATTTCTGTCTTTTCTGCACTTTCAACTGTGTTTAATTTCTGCCTTTGTTTCTGTTTGCAGCTGTGGGCATTTTCCATTCTGGCATGAGGGACTTCAGGATTGAAAGAGAGGGTCAGCCCCTGTATCCTGACTGTGCTAGGTGGTCTTACAAGGTCAGGAACGTAAAGACCGGCACCGTCCCCATTGGCTTGGTTTCAGTCAGGAAATATCTGGATGGTCTGAGGCCCGAGTCCGTGTCTCAATCATTGTTCCCTTGGAGACCAACATATGGTGATATAGAGCACACACTATTTCATACCCGCTCGAGACTTTTGATGAGCTCCGTAGAGTGTATGGCCATGTACTTGGGAGAGAGGGTGTAATGGCAGCATGGAAGCCAGATGGTGGATTATCATAACCCGCCTAGGCTGGCGGTCCCAGAGTTCCCTCCTTTCTGCCCTCGTAACTAGGGGGCATTGTCTGAGGATGATAGGGCGATGTATATGGCAGGGGTTGATGATACCCCTTTCGTCCTTCTTTATCAGGACTACGGCCTCTTCCGATTGAACAATTTAATGCCGGGCTTCATGTATGCCGATCCTCGGGGAACACAGCCTGCTCCTTCTACTTCTGCACAGTTTTACCCCACCGGTGCAGGTTATTGTTTTGATCCTCCCTTGCCTCCATCGTATTACACCTACTCCAACTTTGGGGTTGTTGATGAGTAGAGGGAGACTTTCCCTGAAGATATGTCACCGGAGAGAGAGCCTCCTACCCAGACCGTTGTGGTATGACCTTTGCTTTTCTTGCACATTGTGAGAGCCCGCGCCCGAGATGATCGGATCACCGCGAAATGACCGCCCGTGAAAGCGGTTCGTGCCCGTCTCGTGCTGATGCGCTTTTGGAAATGCGCTCGGTTCTCACACAATGGTTTCCTCTTGATGCTGTGATTTGATTGCAAGAGTCGCCACCTCATTTTGATTTTAGGAAAAATGAAGAAAAACCTTTTTTGAGAAAATGGGTTCGGGGGCTATGTTACGAGAAGAGAAGGGGTTAGGCACTTTTCTCGCCCGTGATGGTCTCTATATGCATGCCACTTATATTCAATTTTATGCCTTTTAATTTGGATTTTATGCCCTACCAAAAACTGGTGATGAAATATATATGGAGGTCTTCCTATTCTAGGAAGTTTCATTTTTATTCACAACCGGGAACTCGGTTTGAGTGGATTCCCCGATTGGTTTTCAAGAATGGTTTTGATCATATCAAGCAATAATACATCCACGGGAGGGGAGATTACACAATTACACATATACAAAAAATAGGGGAGACAAATCCCACAAATAATAATAAATATCCTCGACGGTGCTTTTGTTGATTTCGGTGACACTTTCCGTCCCCGAGCCGTCGTACCTGTCCTAAAATCAATCCGATTCCAAAACTAAAAATTGGGGGTTAATACCTGAATACTAGGTATCACAAGGGAGTTTTTTTAGACTTTTTGGACCAAGTTTAGGCCCCAAACACATGCAATAAAGTTGATCACAAAATTCAGCCCAGAAAAGGCAAACAGAAACCTTAGCATGTTTATCACCAATTTTCACCATCTTAGCTTGGGAATCTGACAAAACCAAAAGAACAAAAGTTTAAAACCACGCATAAAACATGAAGATCCCAAAATTTTGAGTTCATATTATTAGTTTTAGTGGTTCAAATGGTTTCTGACATTTCAATGTCAGAAACTGGAAGTGCAGAATCTGAATTTTTGAGTTTGAAACATATGTTTGAAAGGAGAACTTCCAGTGATCCAAAAAATGTATAAAAAATATGATAATCATCCTGAGTTCGTGTAGAACAAAATCTATGTTTTGATCTTTGTCCATAAAATTATTTTTCATCAGGTTTGAAGCCCAAGAACACAGCAAGGTACCACAGTGAATAAACAACTCAGAATCACTGAGACCCAAATTTATGCATGAAAATATGAACTAGGCGTGTAATATGAACATGAAACTTTAGGATCATATATTTCAACATATTATGAACAACTTTTGTTCTTTGACCTAAACCAGAAAACCAATCTAAATGGATTTACAAGCTCATCAAAATCAAGACTCTATACAGAAAGTAAAAACTGATTATATGAGGCATGATTATAGACCTCAAAACACTACTATATCTTCAAACCAAGGCATGAAACTCAAGGACTTTGATATTTAACATGTTAAAAACATTATCCAAGAGCTATTTCTCAACAAATAATGATTTTCACATGCATGATCATGAAGGAAAGCCAAAGAGGGCAGATTTACGCCCTTTGAGAGAAACATGAAGATTTTCATACACAAATTAAAGCATATGAATATTATGACTATTATGAACATATATAAACATAATAAACTGAGTATTAGCATCACATGATCATCATTTATATACATAAACAAAGCTTTACAAAGCTAAAAAAAAACATGGAAGATGAAGGAAACCTAGTCATTATTTGACTAGGTTCCAAACCACTCCCAATATTGCTTACATATCTAAAGAGCCAAGGTTTACATAGAGTTTTACCTAGATTTTGAGATTATGGGTGCTCCCTTTGTCAACCAAGGGAAGACTTTTTCTTTTCTTTTTGCTTTGTGTTTGATCAAAGTTTTGGCTTTGATGTGTTTTTTGTGGTTTGTTTGGTGATTTATGGGTGGTGTAGGGGTGGTGTATGAGTGGTGGTGTGGTGATGGTGTGGTGGTGGTGTTCTTGTTGAGAGAGAATGAGAGTGGAGGATGGTAGGGTTTTTTTTTCTTTTTGTTTTTGTGTCTCACTTTTTGAAATGGATGAGAGTGGTGTATATAGGAGGAGGGAGGTGGTAAATTGGTTGTAACTTGGAGGGGGGAGGTTGTAAATTGGTGGATTCATCATCTATCCTTCTTGACTAAGGCTTAAAGTCATCTTCCTTATCTCTGTTCCGGCTTTCCGCTCCGAAACTGCTCCGTTGTGCGCATCTCCGGTGTCCCGGTTGTCCGCGAGTCCAACATGAAAGTTGCTCGGAATATTTTTCTGATCAGGCCGGTATATCTGAAATATTTTTATGAGCAAGGAACGACAATAATATATTTTTTCCTCTTCTTGACCAATTGATAAGATATTTTGAGATATTTTCCAATTTGGATAACCATCTTTTTGGCTCCGGCTTTTCACTCCGTAACTGCTCCGTTATGCGCGCTCCGGTGTCCCGGTTGTCCGCGGGCCCAACATGAAAGTTGCTTGGAATAATTTTGTGGTCACGCCGGTATATCTGAAATATGTCAATTAGCAAGGAACGACAATAATATATTTTTTAATCTTCTTGACCAGTTGATAAGATATTTTGAGATATTTTCCAATTTGGATAACCATCTTTCCGGCTCCGGCTTTTCGCTCCGTAACTGCTCCGTTATTCGCGCTCCGGTGTCCCGGTTGTCCGCGGGCCCAACATGAAAGTTGCTTGGAATAATTTTGTGGTCACGCCGGTATATCTGAAATATGTCAATTAGTAAGGAACGACAATAATATATTGTTTGCTCTTCTTGACCAGTTGATAAGATATTTTGAGATATTTTCCAATTTGGATAACCATCTTTTCGGCTCCGGCTTTCCGCTCCGTCGTGCGCGCTCCGTTGTCCCGGTTATCCGCGGGCCCAACATGAAAGTTGCTTGGAATAATTTTGTGGTCACGCCGGTATATCTGAAATATGTCAATTAGCAAGGAAAGGTAATAATATATTTTTAATGCACAGAATGGATAACAGCGAGCAGTTCGGGGGGTTGCGGGCCCCGTTTCCGGTCCCGCACCTCGAAAAACGAAATTTTTGCCTGTTTGCTCGTTTTTTCGCTCTGATCATGAATTTGAAGTCCGTTTATCCATTCGATGCACCGATAAGGCTCACGGAAGTCCCGCACAGTCAAATCGAGGGTTTTAGGTCAATTTTCGGGTTTAGACCGATTCAAGGTGGGTTTTTAGGGGTGCGAGATCAGGGTATCTACAGAGCTCCTCGTCGAATCTCCTGGTTAAAGGGGATTCTACGATTCACTAAGAGACACTCGATCTCATCTAGGGTGTAACGGCTGGGTCCAAGGTAGGACTTCCTACGTATCTCTTTCGAGAATCAAGCCTCCGTAGTTCTAACTCAAACTATCAATCAAACACAGACAATGGTCGGTTCCGGTTTCCCGGTTTACCTACGTATCTCTCTCGAGAATCAGACCAAACGTAGTTCAGGTTTATTAAAATTTAAAGCAGGGGGTAGCATTGAGATGCGATATCTCTTTGCTGGGGATGGGGGTTGGCATTGAGACATGGTTATGAGAATGGACGACTGAGCTCACCAAGGTAAGCTGCCTACGTATCCCTTGCGGGAATCAAATCGCGGCGTAGTTCTGGGGAGGTACAACTCGGGCCCCCGAGATGACCAAGGTGGAATAACATAACTTCAACTCGGGAACGTACGACATTGCGCAGTTCGGGGGAGGTAATCTCGGGCGCCCGAGAAGACCATGGTGGAACAACATAGCATTGCTGGGGAGTTACATTGAGAAGCGAAGTCTCTTTGCTGGGGGGTTGGTATTTGACCAACAAATTGCGAGAATTGGCGACTGAGTCCAACGTTGTGAACTGCCTACGTATCCTTCCTTGGGAATCAAGTCGAGTCGTAGTTCTGATTAGAACCGACTCGAACAATTAAGAGAAGGTTTAAAACCAACACGACTCAAGGGTTGACGCAAGATACAATCCGAGTAAAGGGTGCATTGAGATTTGATCTATCTTTGCAAAGGGATGGAAATCATGAAGGGAGAACGTACGACGTTGCGCAGTTCGGGGAGGTAATCTCGGGCGCCGGAGAAGACCAAGCTGGAACAACATATCTTTTCAAAAGGGGGACCTACGACGTTGCGCAGTTCGGGGGAAGTAATCCCGATCTTTCGAGAAAACTGAGGGCAATAAACAACTGAAGCCATTTATGTACACAAACTAAAATCAAGGATACGCTGCATTCTGCGCCGTCCAGATTCTTCTGCCTTTGTTTTTGCTGTGTGATGAGATTTTTGTACTTTTTTAAGCGAGAGACCACCGCTTTGTGTGATCCACTGGTGCTGTTTTAACCCTGACTGATTCTTTTTTGCTATTGGGAGGGATAACAGGATCGGCTTCGTCTGTTGATCTGCAAGTTAGCCTTGCATGCAGTGGAAGATGTGATTCACACAGATAAAAATTGGATTATTCTGACCGAACACAATCTTTCTTTTATTCTGAAATTCCAGATACTCTTTTTTTTTTTTTTTTTAAATGACACCGACTCGCGATTAATGACCAACACTGAATCAAGCCCGGATTTCAGAGGGCGGCTGCGGTTATATTCATGATAAAGGGGACAAGGTTCAATGCCTAGGGATGAGGACAAGGAAAATGTCAGCTTTTCTAAGAGCCGCCGTACGGACGACTGACACCTTCTGCTGGGTTTTTGACTTTTCGAACCTTGCTTTTGGCTAGGGGGGACGGGGAGACAACCCCTTTTGGAATACTGATGATTTAGGACGAGTTTTTGGGAGGTTATAAAAGGGGAGGGGGAGCTCTTCTTATTTCTCACACCAACCAACTTCTCCTTTTTTTCCTGCTTTGCATCCTTTAGCTCATTTCCCTTCTAAAATGGCTAATCTTGGCCAAACCCTGGTTAACATCGAAGAATACCGTGTAGGACTTGACTGCTGGGTGAATTCATACCCAAATAATGTACGAGTGGTGCTAGAAGAAAACTATCATTTCAAGTTGCTCTTTACTCTGAGGAAGCTTCCCATTCAGTGGGAGATGATCCGCGGTGATTCTGTTTTCTGGTCAACCCGGACCCACTTGTTCAATTTCAATCAAGACAAACTGTGTCCCACCTTTGAGGAATTTTGCGCCATTACAGGCAATACCATTTACGGCGAGGCCATGGTGCCCACTTCCCGCAGGACACCTGCTCGGTGGCTCATTGAAACCTTCGGCTTTGATATTCACTTCTCAAGGGTTCTCCTTCATGGGACCCACCTTGACATTACTTGCTTCCCCGAACTCTTTGGCGAGGCTGACCCTCATAACCCAGTGTACTCTGACCGTAGGGACTTTGCCTTGGTTATGTGCCTATTTGCAGAGATGTTTTTCATTTCTTACGATGGCTTCATCGACTCAAGGATGGTGGACATCGTTGATTCTTGCAAGCGTGGTGCCGGCAACGTGATGACTGTCCTCTTGGCTGAAACTTTGCATGGGCTGGACGGCTACTATCCCAGAGGTGATGCCTTCACGTCGGCCAGCTCCATTCTATTTCAGATCTGGCTTCAGGAGCATCTCAAAATCATTCGGCCGGTGTCGAATCCAGACTATACCCCTTCTATGCTTCCAAGGCGAGGTTTATACAGGCAAAACTGCACTACCGTCAAGGAGTGGGTTTGACACTTTTGGCGGATCACATCGGCAGACATCACGTGGGTGCCTCCGCATTGGGGTTTGAGCAGGTATCTCATTACGAGTGCGGGTCATTCCTTCATCTGGCTGGCTGGGCTTCGCTCCACCACTTTCTACTTGGGCCAACGGGTGGCTCGCCAGTTCGGACAAGTCCAAGGGATCCCCTTTTCTGACCTTCCCATCACAGATAATTTACTGGTGAGTACCAACATATGCAACTTGATCAAAGAGGTTTGGTATCAGAATGGTGCACACATCGGTCGAGGCAGGCGTCGGGGTGAAGGGGACACATTTTATGAACCCACTTTGGAATATCTTGAGTGGTTGGGCCCTCAAATTGCTGAAGAAACCGCTACCATTGCAGCTTTGGTACTGGAGCTCGTAGGTCCAGAAATTCTGTCTGGGGATTACTATTCCCAGATAACAGGGCCGACAGTTTTCCAGAATCAGATTGGCGGGAGTCAACCACGCAGCGGTCATCGATCCAGACGCCGCAGAAATGATCGGGGCTCAACTTCAAGGAACACCCAGCCTGATGCAACGAACTCTGAGAATCAAAGGGGAGAAAGCTCGACGGGTCCTTATCCGAACGTGTTCGATCGTCTCAGTCCCTGAATAAAGTTTCAGTTATTTTCGCTTTAATCCTTGGTTGCCACGCCAAGATGATGTGTTTTTATTTCAAAGTTTGTTGTGTTTGTTTTTCCTTTTGAATGTAATGTTTGCAAGTTCAACGTGGGGAATAAAAAGCTTTCTTTACTTTTAATGACCGGACCCGAAGGTTGCCTACGTTCCTCTTTAGAGGCTCAGGTCAACGTAGTTCGACACAGTTACATGAAATTTTGCGCGCCTCCTGTTTTTTACCTAGAACTGCCCTTTCGGGTTTTCACCTCTAGTGGGGCTGTCTTTTGCGCTTTTTTTTTTTTTTTTTTTTTTTTACAGACTCGATAGGAAACACAAATCTCTGCGTCTTCTACGCATAATACTTCTTGAATTTGCTGAGGTTGCAGGGCTGAACAAGGTCTTCTCCAAATTCAGTTTGCAGGAACACGGCTCCACCAGACTGTATCTTCTTGACAATGTAGGGGCCCAACCACGGAGACTTCCATTTCCCTCCGGGGCCGACATAACTTGGTGGCTTTTCTCGCAGCACAAGATCTCCCATTTTGATATTGCGGTCTTTCACTTTCTTGTTAAATGCTCTGGCAATTCTGCGCTGGTACGCACGATTGTGCTCAAGGGCCAACAACCGTTTTTCATCGAGCAATGCTAACTCTTCATGGCGACTTTGTAACCAATCAACTTCAGACACTTGATTCTCAAGTAGCACTCTCATAGAGGGGATTTCAAGCTCAATCGGGAGAACTGCTTCCATGCCATATGCAAGTGAATAAGGAGTAGCCCCAGTCGGTGTCCGAACAGATGTGCGGTATCCCCACAAGGCTAAAGGAAGCTTCTCGGACCAATCTTTTCCAGTGATAGCCATCTTTCTAATGATGTTCTCCAGGGTTTTGTTCGCCGCTTCTACCGCTCCATTGGCTTGGGGTCGATAGGGGGATGACTTATGTCTGACCACCCGGAATTCGTCAAGCAATCGGTTGACTTCCCCTTCAAAGTGAGTTCCATTATCTGAGATCATCTCATAAGGGACCCCATATCTGTAGAAAATGTTGGTACGAATGAACTCGGCTACCTTCTTGGCATTCAAAACTTTGTAAGCAGCGGCCTCAACCCACTTGGTGAAGTAATCGATAGCTACGAGCACGTATTCTTGACCACCCGAACCTTTCGGTTTGACCTGACCAATAACATCTATCCCCCATGTGGAGAAAGGCCAAGGAGCAGTTGATTGATAAAGAACGTGTGGCGGCAGATGTTGTAGACTAGTGTACCGCTGACACTGATCACAGGTTCGCACTTTCATCATACAATCCTTTTCCATCGTGGTCCCGTAGTACCCTTGCCTCACTATCTTCTTAGCAAGCATGTGCCCATTCATGTGGGGTCCACACAGTCCCTCATGGATTTCATCCATGATTCTATTCGCCTCAGTCTTATCTACATAGAGCAAATTTGGTCCGTGATGATACCTTTTGTACAACTGATCTCCGGAAATCACAAATTGGGAGGCCCATCTGCGCATTGCAATCCTTGCCCTTTTGTCCCTTTCTGGAGGGTAGGTCCCATTCCTGAGCACATTCCATACGTCTGTATACCACGGCTCTTCATTCTCTTCGCTTTCTAGCTCAATATCCAGGCAGTAGGCTGGGATTGATCTCTTACTAACCACAAACGGCTTTACCATAACATCTGCAGGGAATTCCATGATGGAGGCTAGGGTAGCTAATGCATCTGGGAATCTGTTTCGGTCCCTTGGGTGATAATGGAATGAGATATCTGAGAAGCGTTCTGTGAGCGCTACCAGTCGAATATAATACTGCTGTAGTCTTGGATCCAGGATTTTCCATTTTCCCTCGACCTGATTGATGATCAAGGCGGAGTCCCCGAACACTTCAATTTCTTTGACCCCTCGATTTAATGCTTCTCCCAGGCCGGTGATGCAAGCCTCATACTCTGCTGTGTTATTCGAACAGTCGAAGTCTAACCGGATAGCAATGGGCGTGTGCGCATCACTTGGATCAATGAGCAAGATTCCAATTCTGAAACCTCTCTTGTTGGCAGCCCCATCAAAGAAGAGTTGCCACTTATTCTCCGAACAATCAACAGTGTAGATCCCTTCATCGGGAAACTGAGCTTCTGGTCCGGGCTCAAGATCAAGAGCCAAATCTGCAAGCTGGTCTGCTATCACCCTTCCTTTAATGGACTTAGGCGTTGCGTAAGTCATATCAAACTCGCTTAAGAGAAAAGCCCACTTGGCCACTCGATTGGACATGGTTGGCCTTTCGAGGATGTACTTTACTTGATCCATTCGGGATATAATCTGGACAGGTAAGGATTGCAGATAAATTTTTAATCGCTGCGAGACCCAAACCAAACCGGTACATGCCTTTTCCAACGCTGAGTAGTTCAATTCACTCCCTTGTAGCTTTTTGCTAACAAAATAGATGGCACTTTCCACCCAGGAGTCCTCTTTTTCTTGTACAAGCATTGCTCCTACTGCAGTATCAGTAACTGTTAGGTACAGTCGTAAGGGTTTGTACGAATGAGGTGGCGCCAAGACCGATGGGCTTGTCAAGTATTCTTTGACCTTTTCAAAAGCAATCTGGCATTCTTCATCCCATGATCGATCGGTGTCCTTTTTTAGGAGCTTAAAGAGCGGTTCACACATCATGGTTAACTGCCGTATGAATCTGCTAATGTATTGAATCCTTCCCAAGAAACCTTTCACCTCTTTTTGAGTTCGAGGTTGAGGCATTTTTGTGATGGCCTTTATTTTGTTGGGGTCGACTTCAATCCCTTTTTCAGTTACCAAGAAACCTAAGACTTTGCCTCGGACAGTACCGAATGTGCATTTAGCAGGATTCAATTTCATGTGGTACTTCCGCAACCTTTCGAAGAACTTTCTGAGGTCAATCAGATGCTGAGCGCCTTCTTCAACTGAGTGCACAATCATGTCATCCACGTAGATTTCAAGCTCTTTGTGGATCATGTCATGAAAAAGGGTCGTAGCACCTCTTTGATAAGTGGTTCCGGCATTTTTAAGACCGAAAGGCATCACAGTATAGCAGAACGTCCCCCACGGGGTGATGAAGGAAGTTTTCTCTTGATCTTCTACTGCCATCTTAATTTGGTTATAACCCGCCATTCCATCAACGAACAACTTCACTTTGTTCATTGCAACCGAGTCCACCAAAATGTCAATATTTGGTAACGGGAAATCATCCTTCGGGCAAGCCTTGTTGAGGTCTCTGAAATCAACACATATCTGGACTTTGCCGTTCGCCTTTTCAACTGTGACCATATTGGACAACCATTGGGGATACTCCACAACTCGGATGAAGCCTACTTGTAGCAACCTCTCGATCTCCTCTTTAACCTGAAGGGCCCACCGCGGCTTGATTCTGCGTAGTTTCTTCTTGACCGGTTTGGCATCAGGAAAGGTAGGAATTCGGTGTTCCACGATCGTCGGATCTAACCCTGGCATGTCTTCATACGACCAGGCAAACACATCAACAAATTCTTTGAGTAAACTGATCAGTTGTTCCCTGTCAGCCCCTTGCATGAAGCTCCCGATCTTCATTTCTTTGACTTCTTCATTCAGCCCTAGATTGATGGTAGACAGATTTTCCCCACAGGCTTCTAATTTTCGTTCCCACGCTGTTTTGCTAACCTGTTTAACTCGATTAAATAGTCTTTTTCATCTTGACTTATGTTTTTTAAAGATTCATGATTAACTTTAGTTGTTGTTAAATTTTCATTTGTTAAATCATTTTTTAAAATATTGGCAACCGAGGAGTAAGCGGAAATAGAGGAAACTTCATTCACAAAAGAGGGGAGTACAAGCTCTGCGACCGCGTCGAGGTCCTCGACAGTGAGGTCCTCTTCGGGAGTCCCGGAAACAACATTAGATAGCACAAAGGGTTCAAAAGCGGGGCCATCAGGGCGAACATAACCAGACTGCTCCACCAGAGTGTCAGTAGTAGCGAGCGGGCCAGTGGTTCTGGACCAGTTATTAAGTGGTGCCACTGCCGGCTTGAGGTGCTTCACCGGGTCATAAGCTTCACCATTACCATTTTCGATTATAACCACATATCCGTCTTCAAGACCAATTCCTTCAAACAACCCGAAGACATCATCTTCTTCATCAATATTCCACGGAATAATCGGGTCCAGTTGCTTATAGGAACTGCCCACATCAAAGTTTTCATCGACCATCTTGATATTCTCAAATACTTCCCATCCAGCATGAGGCTTTTCATTAATGCCAATAACTGGCTCAAAAGGTATAACATACGCGACATCTTCAACTTTACAAACAAAATATCCCTTCCAGGACTTTTCATAAGGACGGAGTGGGGGGAGCTTATAGGTCCTTCTACTTTTGATAGCAGTCTGTCTCTCCCTTTTCTGACGTACAGCTTCGGCGATTTCGGCAGGAGTCGGTTTGTAGCCAAGCCCAAAAGGAAGGAATAAAAATGGAACATCATCCTTGATAGGTTCAATACACCCTTGTTGCTCTTTTCCAAGCCCCATCATAGGCAGGAACTTCATCTTCTTGACCATATTCAAGGCCATTGCGTCTCCATACCTGGTCCGCTTTCTACCAATTAGATCGGTCTCCTTGACATATTCAATAGCATGGATCCGAGCTTGTGGGATCACTTCAAAACCACTCAAGAAGATGCCAGTATCTTTGTGCTCAATTCCCAAAATCGGGAGGTCATGAACTTGCGTATCATCTTGGGCATGAACTACCACTACATGATTGTCGTGGATGAACTTGATGCACTGATGGTAGGAGGAAGCTACCCCTCTTACTCCATGGATCCAAGGGCATCCCAAGAGTAGACTGAATGAGGACTTGATATCAATCACTTGAAATTCAATCGGCATGATAAGAGGGCGAATGGTGAGAGTGAGAAGGACAACACCCAGAACACAGCGACTGGTGCTATCGTAAGCACGAACCACTTGAGAAGATGGGACCAAATCAGTTATCTTGATTCCCAAATCTGCGAGAACATGCACGGGGCATGCATTTACTGAGGAGCCATTATCGATCAAAACACGAGCTAAGTGCTCACCTCCGACCCCAACTGTGATGTGCAGAGCCTCGACATGATTAAGACCAATTTTTGGTGCATCTAGATCGGTAAAAGTGATGATATTCCCAAAATGAATGTTGCCGATCATGTGGACAAAGTCATTGGGAGAAGTCTCGATCGGGATGACAGCTTGAGCAAGAGCTTTAACCAACACGTCTCGGTGCTCCTGTGAAGACGAGAGCAAACCCCAAATGGATATATTAGCCTGGGTTTTGTTTAACTGGGTCAAGACCGGGTTCTCGGCGACCTTCTCTTTCTGAGCGGGGACTTCTTCTTTATCCTTTCCCAATTCACTTGCCTCGGGATCTGGAGGCTGATAGGCTCTTCCCGAGCGAGTGAGGTGATTCACATTTCCGCCAACCCAAGTGGCCTTTTTAACAGGGGCCTTTTGCTCCTTAACAGCTTTAGCACTAGACAAAATCGAATCCCAAGAGATCATATGGCATTCAAAATCTTCGGAGATAACAGGAGTTACAGTGTAATTCAAAGCTTTCTTCGGAACGATGAAACTAGTCCTTGATTAGTTTCCTTCAAACTTGATCACATGGATCCCTGGCAAGGGATTAGTCACCACATTTGGTTGGGGCGGCTTCTGAATGAGTCCATCGTCTATCATGTCTTGCAGAGTGTGTCTCAAACTCCAACATTCATTTGTCGCATGACCAGGTGATACGTGGTATGTACAATATTTACTTGCATCCCAATTCTTAGGAGGCGGATTAGGCGGGCGGTATCCTTCTATCGGCTTTAGTACTCCTTGGGCGACCAATCCTTGAAAGATAGTAGACAATGGAGCGCTGAATTTATCAAAATGGCGATCTCTCCGATTTCCACCATTCCTTCGCTGATCGGTGACAGAGTTCACAGACCCGTCTTGATTATAACACGGAGGTGCCCTATTGTAGCTGCTCCGGCTTGGTCCCACATTGCTGTTCCAAAAAGGAGCAGAGGTCATGGCAACATTGTTCACAACTGGTGCCGGGGCTTTAGCAGCGGATCGGAATCTGTAGGAGCTAGGAGAAGAATCTAGTTTGATCACCCCAGTTCGGACATCTTCGTCAATACGAGAACCCACATCAAGAATAGAAGCAAAATCTGGAAACGGGAGATATTTCATCTTATCTGCATACACCGGCTGAAGATTCTTAAGGAAAATACGAGTTTGCTCGGCACTGTCAGGCCTCTCCAGTGTTTGAGCAACTTTCTTCCTCCACCTACTTCCAAATTCAGAAAAGGATTCCTTCTCACGCTGAGCACACGAATCGAGGTCACGACGGCTCTTCTCCCAATTGGAGTTATCTTTGTATCGCTTCTGGAATTCATCCACGAGCTTCCCCCAATTATCAACCAGATTGGCATCCACAGTCATAAACCACTGCTTAGCGGCTCCTACCAAAGTCAGATGGAAGTTGGAGGCCATCTCACCAATATTAGCCCCACGAGACTGCATTGCATGAGCGTAAGATTTCAGGTGGGCCATTGGGCAACCTGTACCGTCAAATTTCTCCACATCGTGCATTTTGAATTTAGGAGGCAGAACAGCAAATGGAGATAATTTCAAGGAATCTGCAGAAAACTCCCCTTTATTCATGACCTTTCTCAACATTTCTTTCATTTCGCTCATTTCAATCTCAGCTTTAGTAAGGGGTACATATGGGACACCCTTGTAGAACGCTTCCATTTGGCGGACTAGGTTAGGATCTTGCCCCTAGGAAGTTCCTTGATTAATCTGAGAGGCACCGCTAGCAAACGCACCATAAGCGTTGGGCTGCTGATTCGGATACAGAGTCTGCATATACTGAGCAAAGGCATTATGATCAGGCGGATACTGAGACGGATGCGCAGCAAAATTTGCTGGATTCGGGATAAAGGGCTGGTGAGTGCCACTGAAGTCTGGATGAGCCACATTTGTCACGACCCGAAATCTAGGCTCTATTTTATTAGTAATTAAATGATTATTATTTAATTATTTGCTTATTTATTTATTTAAATTATTAATTATTTAAATAATTATGTGTGCAATTTATGTGTTATAATATTTATGCCTAGCGTTTTATTTGGGTCTTAATTGTTAGTAGGGAGTGTAGTATTGTGTGTAGTGTGAGAGAGGGGGCCTAAGTGCAAGTTTTTGAATAATTCCCCTATTTCCCCCTCACCTCCCTCACCTTCTCCCTCACTCTCCCCTCTCCTTCCAGCCATCTCCCTCTCTCTCCTCCATTGTGGTAAGATTTTTTCTTCTCTTCTTTCTCTCTTAATTTTCTTCATCTTCTTCTAGTTATTTCTCATTTCTTAAAACATGAACCTTGTTTAGATCGTCGATAGGATCGCCTAGAACCAAAAAGAATTGAATTCCGTCAACTTTGAGATTTATCAAGTAAGTTACTTTTCCCCCATTTTGATGCTAAAATGTTCATATCATGTTAGATAATGCTTAATGTGTTATATTTGAAGTTTGGTTGAGTTTTGAATTTGTTTAGAATTTATCTTGAATTTATTTGAGTTTTGGGTAAAAATGGTGGATTGATGAATGTTGAGTTTGATTCTTGGTTTTGGTTAATAAATGATGTTGTTAAGGTCCCCTTGTTGATTAGTTATGGTTTGGGTACCTCAGGAATCTTGTTGGGAGTGTTTGATTAAGAGAGTTGTGAAAATGGTAAGGAAAAATGATGAACCCAGCTGGGAATTTCTCCCAGCCCTAAGACCAGGTGCCCGCCTGTGATGTAACAGGCGCCCGCCTACATGCCCTTTTTAATGGCCAGACCTTCTGGTCATTCAGGCGCCCGCCTGCCCCATGCCAGGCGCCCGCCCGCCCCCTGTTCCAGGAATTTGACCTTTTTGCTTGGTTTGAGACTAATGGCTTACCTAGTTTAGGTTTCCTTCTTCTAATTAACTTAAGATAACACCGTGGAACACTTTAGTAATTAAAATTTGGTTCCTTTGTGAACAATAGAGCTATGTAATTTGATCAAGTATTGTTTGGGCATTTTATGATGTGTTCGTGTTTGTTCCGACCGAATTGAATTTCGCGTAAGACTTGGTCTAGGTTTTAGGCGATGTCCTATACTACCTAGAGGGTTGTATTGAACACCAAAGTGTAGGGTTTAGTCCAGTCGTGATCATGTTCTAATAAGTGTAACCTTTTGGATTCGTTTGGGGTGTTTAGAATGGGTTCGTTATGAACGGAGATAAAGCGTGAATGGGCAATTGGGCACCTACGGTTTGATTAACCCTAAGATGTATTCATTCGGATTTCTTATTTGGAATTCCAGGTGTGATGAGATGGTTGAGTTCATAGTCCTAGCATATCTTTTGAGTAAATGTTTATGGACATTTCGGTAATAGTCTTTGGGCCTTGGTGAGCGACCGTTTGGGTTGTGCTCTTTATGATTAACTCGTGGGTATCATCTTTAGGATGTGTTTGGTATGGGTCCTTGTCTTGGAACCATCTTATTTAATGATCAATGTTGTTGTGCTCTTTATGAGAAATTCCGTTTATCGTTGTTGTGCTCTTTATGAGAAATTCCGTTTATCGTTGTTGTGCTCTTTTATGAGAAACTTCTTGTGTTCGTTGTTGTTGAACTCTTCATGAGTAATCGTTTGCATCTTTATGGTGATTAATTGGTGTGGTTCCCTACTTTGGAACCTTAAGTTGTTTAATCATGCTAAATTATTATTACTTAGCATTTAATTAGAAGCCCAGCTGGCATATTTGTTACATCGGGCGATGGGAAAGATTATAATGGCAAAGCCAAGTCCATTATAATATTGACCATTGTTTTGCCCCCTTCTATACCCCTTCTCCAGATTGGCCTTGGAAAGGATAAGTCAGCGTTCCTTTGTGAATGTATCTGGCTAACGGGCATGACTTTGTGTCATGGTCCTTGTCCTTTGTGACACTTTTATGGTTATTGGTTCCGGTACCGGGGTTTTCTCTTCAAGCTTTCATGCTGCTATGAAGATGTTGATTATTGAAGCTGCGCAGCGACCTTTATTTGGTTCTTTCAGTTGGATGAAACCTTGGCTATGTATCCACTTATGAGTGTTTATTTCCGCTTTATGTGTTGCATGATGAGCTGGTCGTTATTTCCAACCAGTATGGGACGGTTGGCGATAGGGAGCCTCTCAATTGTTGTTATATGGTTATTTATATGATTGATTATTGGATATTACTGTTTGACAGCATGTCACTTATTATTCCGCTGCTATCTGTCTTATGTTAATTGCTATTGGTCATTGCATATTAGCATGTCATGTAGTTGCATTAGTAACTTACTGAGATTTATTCTCACCCCGTTTCTTGTTTCAAATTGTTTTCCTTAACCCCCCCCCCAGGAGGAAAAGGATTAGGATTCGCGGATCGAGGAGGACGTCGAGAGGATTGAGATTTTGGGGCAGGTTGTTATGGATCGGTTTACATTATTTAAATGTATAACCTTTTGGGGTATTTGTACCAAACATTGATGTCACTAGGATTTGTGTATCTGTATTTTGTTGTGCATAAACTTGTGGGAGTTTATGATAGTTGAAATTGGTTTTTATCAAACTTAGTTTTGTAAAACTTTGGATCATTATCTTTCGGTATCAAATGGATTTTTTAGCTTCGGTATTTCATAGTTTTGGTTTTAAGTCGACGTCCAGCTCGCGAGTTCCGGGCCCGCGGGGTCGGGGTCGCGAGAGTTGGTATCAGAGCTATGGTTTAGCTCTAAGAATAAGTCTAGGTGGACTAGTATGACCTAGGAGGGTAGTTGTGTTCGGAGTGAGTAATGATGAGTATTTTATGCAGGTATTTGTTTGTGATGGCTAGAAGAAGAACGGGTGAAAGTGCTAGTGGGGCTCAGAATCAGAGTGGTCTACGGGGAGAAAACCGTGCAATGTTTCAGGACAGGTTTGAAGCGGCCGTGGAAGCAATTCATGACCAAGGGCCGAGAAAGGAACATGTAGCACCTTCGCGATATGGGTTGGAGCAGTTCTTGAAGTTGAAACCAAGTGAGTACGACGGTGAGCCTGATGTGAAGAAGGCCGAGCTATGGATAGAATCAATGGAGAAAATCTACGAGATCTTTGGTTGCACTGATGAGGATAGGGTTCTGTTTTCGGCTTATAAGCTCGTGGGGGCCGCGGAACATTGGTGGAAGTCACTGAAGACCAGTTGGGATGCGACTCTTGTACCATATCCTTGGGAGTGGTTCGTGAGGAAATTCAAGGATCATTTTATCTCTCTAGTGAATCAAAACCGGAAGGAGATCGAGTTCCTCAGCTTGAAGCAAGGCATGATGTCAGTAGCACAGTACTCAGCTAAGTTCACAGAATTAGCCAGATGTTGCGACTACCTTGTGCGGACCGAGGAGCAGAAAGCGATGAGATTGATCAGGGGTTTGAAGACAGCTATTAGGACTCAACTTTTAGCCCAAAGAATTCAACCTTTTCAGGATGCGGTGGATCGAGCCTACTTGATTGAGCAGGATATTGGGGAACACAAAAGGAAGACTGAGATGGTTAACCCGGGTAAGCAAGGAGGGCAGAGTAAGTCACAACAGCAACATTCAGATAACAGAGGTAATTCTGGAGTGCAAACTCGATTCAGAAGGCAACTTCAAGGGCAACCAACAGTAGGAAATCGAGGTTCTAATAAGGGGACACGAAATGGGAAAGTCTGCAGCTACTGTCAGAGGAGAGGACACTCAGAAGACTAGTGTTGGAAGAAGCAAGGAAAATGTGTGAAGTGTGGTCAGTTGGGACACTTCGTTAAAGATTGTCCGAGGTTTAGAGTTCAGTCATCGGGGACAGGAACTGGAATACCGCAGGGTCAGAAGAGGGATGCTTCGGGGAAGCCCAAGGTTTCGGGTAGAGTATTGGCAATCAATCAGCACTCACCAGGTAACGGATAAATTCAGGAGGTATTATTTTGCGTCGTGAGAGCGAGCGCGTGCATTTTAGGATCATCGCATTTATGTGTTTCTATGCATTAGTTGCATTTATTTCTTCTGAGTCTTTGACTATGTGTTGTAGGTGTCTACTCCTATAGAGGAGTTTAGGTTATCTGATGAAGCCTTATGTGCTTATGATGTGCATAAGTATGGTTATGTCTTACCTTCTAAATTAGCCATATTGCTATTACAAGATTTTGATGTTACTCTTGCTTTAGTTGATTGTTGTAGGAAGATGGTTATATTCTCCATTCCTGATTTCTTAAAATTATTTGAGACCGTTCCTTTGCGTAGGGTTATACCTAATTTTTTATTTTTTTTTGAAATCCGAGTATTTAGCTTCGGTCAAATTGTTGGGTGTAATTATCATTGTAAGGTTTCTACTTTCTTCTAAATAGTACCTAGTGTTTGAGGAGAAGCTTGGGTTAAATTGGGTTGTTGTAGTACAAGGTTGTAATGCTGATAATTAGATCAATATCTATATTGTAACGGTTGAGTTGTAAAAGTTGAGGATTCAACCGAGGGTTTCTTGTTAAGAGATTTCGTTTCCTTTTAGTACACCTCCGTGGGTACATCGAGATTGATTAGTATGGAGGGATGCGTGAATTGTTATGGGTAATGAGTGTATGGTGGAATGTATAATCTATAATTGTGGTAAGCGTGTTAAGTTAGAAAGGACTAAGTACATTTTGGGAGAGTAATAATTTCTCGATTTATGTTAAAGGCATTTTGAAATTTTGGTTAAATAGTGGTTCTATGGTTTTAAATCCCTTCTTGGTGGCGTTTCCCGAATTGGATCAAGGGTATGTGAAGGAAGTGGAGTATCAATACTTGGGCATAATTAAGGAATATCATGATTTGGTATTGGGTCAGTTGGAACGTTGCTAGCTAATTGGTTTATTATGATGGTAGTACTATTGAGCCTAAGTATCATTAGGTTAATAAATGTATGCGTGAAAGACTAACTTGGGTTAGCTATTAAGGATTTGAAATTTGTCGATTTCCTTGGGTATATGAGCACAGGTTGTTAACAAAAAAAAAAAAGGAGTTAAGGGAAATCCCTTGAAGATAAAATTTAGATCATTTTCGGACTATTGAGTATTCGTAATTATTTTAGGCTTTCAAGGATTGGAGCGTTATGACGATGATATTATGGCGTAGATTTAAGTGAACATGTTGTATTAAAATTTTGGGTTTATATTACACCTCTAGTTTAAGGTGCTACCTAGAGCGAGAGCACTAAAATGGTAATCCTTAGAGATATAGCCTTTGGTGAATATTATGGGAATGAAAATTCTTTAGCTTTTGTAGTTTAAGAGTCGATTAAACCCGAGATGGTTTAAGGTTGTGAACTTCTGGGAAGTAATATCAAGTATGCGTTTGGCTTATGAATGCACTTTTGCAGTGTAATTAAGGTTATGAATAAGATGAACTTGAGGTATCTCGGGAACTATGTTGGGAGCAATTGAGATTCTTGATTTTGAATTTGGATCCTAATTAGTAGTGGGGATTATGGTTGAAGGAAGTCAAGTGCGAGAGGTCCTGGTATGGTGAACATTATTTAAGGTTACCTTGTAGTGGTTTAGAATGGATGATTGAGGAATTTGGGAAATGGCGGAACTATCGTATCCGTAGCTACTTGATCTTTCGGGTAAGTCTCGTTAAAATTCGGGTCGAATTTTCTTTAAGGGGGAGTGAATGTCACGACCCGAAATCTAGGCTCTATTTTATTAGTAATTAAATGATTATTATTTAATTATTTGCTTATTTATTTATTTAAATTATTAATTATTTAAATAATTATGTGTGCAATTTATGTGTTATAATATTTATGCCTAGCGTTTTATTTGGGTCTTAATTGTTAGTAGGGAGTGTAGTATTGTGTGTAGTGTGAGAGAGGGGGCCTAAGTGCAAGTTTTTGAATAATTCACCTATTTCCCCCTCACCTCCCTCACCTTCTCCCTCACTCTCCCCTATCCTTCCAGCCATCTCCCTCTCTCTCCTCCATTGTGGTAAGATTTTTTCTTCTCTTCCTTCTCTCTTAATTTTCTTCATCTTCTTCTAGTTATTTCTCATTTCTTAAAACATGAACCTTGTTTAGATCGTCGATAGGATCGCGTAGAACCAAAAAGAATTGAATTCCGTCAACTTTGAGATTTATCAAGTAAGTTACTTTTCCCCCATTTTGATGCTAAAATGTTCATATCATGTTAGATAATGCTTAATGTGTTATATTTGAAGTTTGGTTGAGTTTTGAATTTGTTTAGAATTTATCTTGAATTTATTTGAGTTTTGGGTAAAAATGGTGGATTGATGAATGTTGGGTTTGATTCTTGGTTTTGGTTAATAAATGATGTTGTTAAGGTCCCCTTGTTGATTAGTTATGGTTTGGGTACCTTAGGAATCTTGTTGGGAGTGTTTGATTAAGAGAGTTGTGAAAATGGTAAGGAAAAATGATGAACCCAGCTGGGAATTTCTCCCAGCCCGTAGACCAGGCGCCCGCCTGTGATGTAACAGGCGCCCGCCTACATGCCCTTTTTAATGGCCAGACCTTCTGGTCATTCAGGCGCCCGCCTGCCCCATGCCAGGCGCCCGCCCGCCCCCTGTTCCAGGAATTTGACCTTTTTGCTTGGTTTGAGACTAATGGCTTACCTAGTTTAGGTTTCCTTCTTCTAATTAACTTAAGATAACACCGTGGAACACTTTAGTAATTAAAATTTGGTTCCTTTGTGAACAATAGAGCTATGTAATTTGATCAAGTATTGTTTGGGCATCTTATGATGTGTTCGTGTTTGTTCCGACCGAATTGAATTTCGCGTAAGACTTGGTCTAGGTTTTAGGCGATGTCCTATAGTACCTAGAGGGTTGTATTGAACACCAAAGTGTAGGGTTTAGTCCAGTCGTGATCATGTTCTAATAAGTGTAACCTTTTGGATTCGTTTGGGGTGTTTAGAATGGGTTCGTTATGAACGGAGATAAAGCGTGAATGGGCAATTGGGCACCTACGGTTTGATTAACCCTAAGATGTATTCATTCGGATTTCTTATTTGGAATTCCAGGTGTGATGAGATGGTTGAGATCATAGTCCTAGTATATCTTTTGAGTAAATGTTTATGGACATTTCGGTAATAGTCTTTGGGCCTTGGTGAGCGACCGTTTGGGTTGTGCTCTTTATGATTAACTCGTGGGTATCGTCTTTAGGATGTGTTTGGTATGGGTCCTTGTCTTGGAACCATCTTATTTAATGATCAATGTTGTTGTGCTCTTTATGAGAAATTCCGTTTATCGTTGTTGTGCTCTTTTATGAGAAACTTCTTGTGTTCGTTGTTGTTGAACTCTTCATGAGTAATCGTTTGCATCTTTATGGTGATTAATTGGTGTGGTTCCCTACTTTGGAACCTTAAGTTGTTTAATCATGCTAAATTATTATTACTTAGCATTTAATTAGAAGCCCAGCTGGCATATTTGTTACATCGGGCGATGGGAAAGATTATAATGGCAAAGCCAAGTCCATTATAATGTTGACCATTGTTTTGCCCCCTTCTATACCCCTTCTCCAGATTGGCCTTGGAAAGGATAAGTCAGCGTTCCTTTGTGAATGTATCTGGCTAACGGGCATGACTTTGTGTCATGGTCCTTGTCCTTTGTGACACTTTTATGGTTATTGGTTCCGGTACCGGGGTTTTCTCTTCAAGCTTTCATGCTGCTATGAAAGATGTTGATTATTGAAGCTGCGCAGCGACCTTTATTTGGTTCTTTCAGTTGGATGAAACCTTGGCTATGTATCCACTTATGAGTGTTTATTTCCGCTTTATGTGTTGCATGATGAGCTGGTCGTTATTTCCAACCGGTATGGGACGATTGGCGATAGGGAGCCTCTCAATTGTTGTTATATGGTTATTTATATGATTGATTATTGGATATTACTGTTTGACAGCATGTCACTTATTATTCCGCTGCTATCTGTCTTATGTTAATTGCTATTGGTCATTGCATATTAGCATGTCATGTAGTTGCATTAGTAACTTACTGAGATTTATTCTCACCCCGTTTCTTGTTTCAAATTGTTTTCCTTAACCCCCCCCCCCCAGGAGGAAAAGGATTAGGATTCGCGGATCGAGGAGGACGTCGAGAGGATTGAGATTTTGGGGCAGGTTGTTATGGATCGGTTTACATTATTTAAATGTATAACCTTTTGGGGTATTTGTACCAAACATTGATGTCATTAGGATTTGTGTATCTGTATTTTGTTGTGCATAAACTTGTGGGAGTTTATGATAGTTGAAATTGGTTTTTATCAAACTTAGTTTTGTAAAACTTTGGATCATTATCTTTCGGTATCAAATGGATTTTTTAGCTTCGGTATTTCATAGTTTTGGTTTTAAGTCGACGTCCAGCTCGCGAGTTCCGGGCCCGCGGGGTCGGGGTCGCGAGAACATTACCCTGAGGAGGGATGTTCTGGTGATGACTCTGGCCGATGGTGTTGCTACCAATAGGATTCAAGTTGATGGTAGGGATCCCACTTCCATTGGGACTTGTATTTCCATTGGGATTAGGATTGGGAACCCCATTTCTGGTCGGATTAACGTTCGGATCGCCATTGGGATTTCTGTTGGGGTTGCCATTGGGAGCCCCATTACTATTCTGATTCTGCATCTGCACAAGTGTAGCCAGTAGCTCATCTTGCTGAATCCTCATCTGACCCAACACATTCTGCTCCAACCATGCTTGAAGACCTGGTGGCGGCACATAGGCTTCCTCATTTCCTTCCTGGGCCATTGCAATAGCTTCTTCGGTTACAGGCACTGTCTCGGCAACTCGGATCAACCTCCCCTTACTGTTTCTAGATCCCCCTTTCCAAGTAGATGCCAGGCTTAGAGTATCTGAAAGGGATGGTATTTAGGGCTGATTAGAGAGTGAAAAGGATCGAAATTTTCCGAGTTTGATTCAAAAGGAGTTCAAAAATCAAAATCAATCCTAGAATGCCGGATAAGCACTTGCTTTATTTTGACATGTTTTTGCATGAATCTTGGAATAGTGGATACCATCTCCAAAGTATAGGACCAACATTTTTCACCTGTACTGTACTATTGGCCGTCCGAGCCCCTAGCGAAGGGCCTATACTCTTTCTGGGATCCACCATTCGGTTACGGTCTATGTGAGGGTCTTGACAATTTCAAGTCAATCCAAGAATTTCAACATGATATCCACAATTGAGGTCGATTATAACCTTTTGGGAATTCATAGGATTGAAGTAAAATTGTTTAGACAAAAACCGACATGAAGTCTGTGACGTGTTATTTTCGAAAGAATATGGACATCGCATTTCGGCTTTTGAAGCTTGGCTTACACCCATCACAGCGACCGTAGGCGCTGCTAAGGGGGAAACAGTATACCGTTGACCCTATAGGAAGTCAAGTGAGCTCCCTTATGCCCCAGGTTTACCGTCTCGGGTTTGAGATTCTAAGACGCTTTTCAAAAAACGTGCATGTGTGTGAGGTATCTATGAGTTCGAAAAATCATTTTGAAAGCACGTAAAGAAAACAAGAAAATCATTTTTTTTCCTTTTTTACTTGTTTTACCCCTTTTTTTGGGAATCACTCACCACGCAATGCATATATATATATACAAATAAGATAAGCGAAAAAACGCCCCTGCAAAACAGAGGTTAGGGCACAGATATATACACCCCAAGTAAGGCACATAAAGCACGGCACACACAAAGATTTAGAGTCTAGCCCACTTCAATGCAACTCCCCAGCAGAGTCGCCACTGTGAGAGCCCGCGCCCGAGAATGATCGGATCACCGCGAAATGACCACCCGTGAAAGCAGTTCGCGCCCGTCTCGTGCTGATGCGCTTTTGGAAATGCGCTCGGTTCTCACACAATGGTTTCCTCTTGATGCTGTGATTTGATTGCAAGAGTCGCCACCTCATTTTGATTTTAGGAAAAATGAAGAAAAAACCTTTTTTGAGAAAATGGGTTCGGGGGCTATGTTACGAGAAGAGAAGGGGTTAGGCACTTTTCTCGCCCGTGATGGTCTCTATCTGCGTGCCACTTATATTCAATTTTATGCCTTTTAATTTGGATTTTATGCCCTACCAAAAAATGGTGATGAAATATATATGGAGGTCTTCCTATTCTAGGAAGTTTCATTTTTATTCACAACCGGGAACTCGGTTTGAGTGGATTCCCCGATTGGTTTTCAAGAATGGTTTTGATCATATCAAGCAATAATACATCCACGGGAGGGTAGATTACACAATTACACATATACAAAAAATAGGGGAGACAAATCCCACAAATAATAATAAATATCCTCGACGGTGCTTTTGTTGATTTCGGTGACACTTTCCGTCCCCGAGCCGTCGTACCTGTCCTAAAATCAATCCGATTCCAAAACTAAAAATTGGAGGTTAATCCCTGAATACTAGGGATCACAAGGGAGGTTTTGTAGACTTTTTGGACCAAGTTTAGGCCCCAAACACATGCAATAAAGTTGATCACAAAATTCAGCCCAGAAAAGGCAAACAGAAACCTTAGCATTTTTATCACCAATTTTCACCATCTTAGCTTGGGAATCTGACAAAACCCAAAGAACAAAAGTTGAATACCACGCATAAAAAATGAATATCCCAAAAGTTTGAGTTCATAGGATGAGTTTTATTGGCTAAAAAGGTTTCTGACATTTCAATGTCAGAAACTGGAAGTGCAGAATCTGAATTTTTGAGTTTGAAACATATGTTTGAAAGGAGCACTTCCAGTGATCCAAAAAATGTATAAAAATATTTTAATCATACTGAGTTCGTGTATAACAAAATCCATGTTTTGATCTTTGTCCAGAAAATTATTTTCCATCAAGTTTGAAGCCCAAGAACACAGCAAGGTACCACAGTGAATAAACAACTCAGAATCACTGAGACCCAAATTTATGCATGAAAATATGCTCTAGGCATGGAATCTGAACATGAAACTTTAGGATCATATATTTAAACATGTTATGAACAACTTTTGTTCTTTGACTTAAACCAGAAAACAAATCTAAGATGGATTTACAAGCACATCAAAATCAAGACTCTATACAGAAAGTAAAAACTGATTATATGAGGCATGATTATAGACCTCAAAACACTAATATGTCTTCAAACCAAGGCATGAAACTCAAGGACTTTGATATTTAACATGTTAAAAACATTATCCAAGAGCTATTGCTCAACAAATAATGATTTTCACATGCATAATCATGAAGGAAAGCCAAAGAGGGCAGATTTACGCCCTTTGAGAGAAACATGAAGATTTTCATACACAAATTAAAGCATATGAATATTATGACTATTATGAACATATATAAACATAATAAACTGAGTATTAGCATCACATGATCATCATTTATATACATAAACAAAGCTTTAGGGCATCTCCAATGGACACCAAATCTTACACCAAAACACCAAAAATGACACTATTCATTCCTCCAATGGACACTATAATTTACACCAAATTTGGTGTAAATGAATAGTGTTACACCAAATTTGGTGTAACACTATTCATTACACCAAATTTGGTGTAAATGTTTCACTTGTCACATTAGTCCCTCTAAGTTCTAAAAATTCACACATTGTAAATTATGTTAATTAACTTATATGTTAATAAATTAAATAATAAATTTTACTTAATTATAAAAGTACAATGCATAAAAATAATTATAAAAACATAATATTACACAAAAAAAAAGTCATACAAATATAATACAAAATCATAAAAATGTTCAAACAACAATAACAACAATTTAATATTCGGGTATACCCGACACATCTCCACCGCAATTACCGGATCCACCACCTAAATTTTTGGATACATCTCCACCGAAACCAACTGATCCATCTCCACCATAATTTCCATAGAACTGACCATATACATTAGAAGTATGTGGTTGGGCTTGTTGATATTGTTCAGCTCTTTTTTGTATAATCTTTGCTTGTTCAAGTTGAATATGGGCACGGATGTTGGGTTCAACGATATTCAAGTCCATTGCCAACATTTTGTCTTCTCTTCTTTGTTCTTTCATAGCCAAAAACTTTTGTCTGTCAGCATCCGTCTTCTCCATCATCTTCATGATCTTTTCATTTTGTTCACTGATGTTGTCGAAATTACTTGTTTTTTTTTCATCAATTTTTCTCTTCAACTTCGCCTTTTTCACTCCAATAGGCCGTTCATATGACGATCCACCAACAGCATCATCATCACCATCACCATCATTTAAAGTAAGATTAAATGATGGCACTCCATCAGAGCACGGGGTATTAGGTTCAGAAGACTCAGATGAGACATAGTTTGAATTATGGCACCCCATGACATTATCATCAATTTTTTTAAAATTTTTCATCATGTTCCACACATGATCAAATTTGAAACCTTTCTTGTAAGCATTATCTTCGCAAAGTAAATGTTTTCCTCGTTCTAACTGCAAGTAATTTCCAATATTAAGTATTTACGTTTATAAAATGACAACAAAAAATTGAAATACTTACAATATCATGTTCTGACGCTCCACTGGGATTTGTATTTTCAACTTGTCTGATGCATGCATTTAATTTCCGAACGGCCTTTTCAATAACTTTGATTCGATTTTCCAAAGATCTTATGGGGCGAACATCCCATCCCGGTTGTTTTGATTTGTTGTATACGTCCTCAACTCGAGACCAAAACCGATCTCTCGTCTGATATTTCCCAATGATAGGATCTTGAGAAATTTCTAGATAAGCTTGGCATAAAACTCTGTCTTCATCATTATTGTAGCCTTTACTTCTAGACATAATGAATTGTAGTAGCAGTATTTTGGGGAATAAAGAGAAGAGGTAGTACTCTGATGATATGAATTATGCTGGGATATATAGATGAGGTTGATCTATCCTCAACTCGAGGGAGGGCATCTTTTCTGAATTTCCTTACAAATGCCACAGTTCATCACATGAACCACTAGTTAAAGAATATCAGCTTTTCTTATTTTCAAACCATATCAGCTTTCTTTTTTGTTTTTTTTTGAGATTCCATATCATATCAAGCTTTTTAGTAATCTAGCAGTCAACCAGTTTGTGGTCAAGACCCCAAATCATATCAACTTTTGAATAGGACAGAGTGCATCTTGGCTTATACAATTACACTACTTTGTTCTTAAAATACTCCCTCCGTCCCAAAATGATCTTCACGTAATTTGAATAGGACAGAGTGCATCTTTGACTTATCATCTTCATATAAATAAACAACCACTTGTAGAATTAGAATTCACAAACAACTCCTCTTTTGATCAGTTAAAAATGAATTTCAATGCAGGGGGTTCTTCTAGTACACCATTTGAAAGATCATCATCTTCATCTGATGATGATGATGATGAATATTTCATGAGTGGTCTCACAAATTCTCAGTTGGCCTTATCTTCTATGGTGCAAAACAATAACTTGTATTTGCAGGAGCATCAGAATATGTTGAACAGTCATCCCATACGACGTGGCTCAATCACAGGTCATGCCATGATCAACCGTAACCGTGAAGCTGCAGATCGTGAGTTGTTCCATAATTACTTTAGTAATGAGCCAACATACAAAGAAGAGAAGTTTCGACGGCGATATCGAATGTCTCGAACTCTTTTTCTTCGTATTGTTGAGGCGGTTAAAGACCATGATCAATACTTTGAGCAACACACTGATGGTTTTGGAAAAGTTGGATTATCAACTTTACAAAAAATTACAGCTGTGTTCCGAATGTTGACTTATGCTATGCCGGCTGATGCAATAGATGAAATAGTTAAAATTGGCGAGTCAACTGCAATTGAATGCTTAAAGAGATTTTGTCGTGCTGTTGTTGAGATTTTCTCAGAGAGGTACCTCAGATCACCTAATGCTAATGATACAGCAAGGTTACTTCATATTGGTGAGAGCCGAGGTTTTCCAGGAATGCTAGGTAGTCTAGATTGCATGCATTGGGAGTGGAAAAATTGTCCCACTGGTTGGGCCGGACAATATGCAGGGCGAAGTGGCAAAGCAAGTATCATTCTTGAGGCGGTAGCAGATTACGATCTTTGGATTTGGCATGCGTATTTTGGTATGCCAGGCACTAATAATGATATTAATGTGTTGGAATCATCGCATTTATTTTCTAATCTCGCTCAAGGTATTGCTCCTCCCGCTAACTATACTGTCCAAGGAAAACAATATAATATGGGATATTATTTAGCTGATGGTATATATCCCAAATGGTCTACTTTGGTTCAAACAATTCACGAGCCGCAAGGTCGAAAGAAAAAATATTATGCTATGAAACAAGAGGCGTGTAGAAAAGATGTTGAGCGTGCATTTGGAGTTCTACAATCACGTTTTGCAATTATTGCTGGGCCGGCACGTTTTTGGAAGAAAGATGTATTGCATGATATAATGACTACTTGTATAATCATGCACAATATGATAATCGAGGATGAACGCGACCTCAATGCACCGATTTTGGATGTGCCAGAAGCAGAAGCTCCAACGGTTGATATCGCAATTGATGAAAATATTCGCTTTCAAGAATTCATTGGTCGTTATAGACAAATCAAAGACCAAATTGCTCATATTGAACTTCGTAACGCGTTAATCGAGCAGTTATGGGAGAAATATACGAATTCCGAGGGTTAGCGAATGACTAAATCTTAATGTAATTTTTATTATGTATGGCTCTTTAATGTCATCCTTTTGCTTTTATGTAATATATGAATAATGTATTTTATATTTATATAATGGTTAATTTTCTAATTTATATATATATTTTTTAATATTTAAATATTTAGTAATCTTTTAAATTTCAAATATTGGTTTAAGATAATTATATCATCCCAATTAAAAGAGAGGGGTTTATATGTAAAACCATAGACTTCAAGTATTGTTTGTGTAACAATGATAGTTAGTGGAAAAATGAGGTGGATAGAGAATATTCCTTTTTAGTGTGAAAAATAGTGTGATACATTGGAGGGAAATTTTTTTTAGTGTAACATTTGGTGTAAAACCTACACCAAATTTGGTGCTCTCCATTGGAGATGCTCTTACAAAGCTAAAAAAAACATGGAAGATGAAGGAAACCTAGTCATTATTTGACTAGGTTCCAAACCACTCCCAATATTGCTTACATATCTAAAGAGCCAAGGTTTACATAGAGTTTTACCTAGCTTTTGAGATTATGGGTGCTCCCTTTGTCAACCAAGGGAAGACTTTTTCTTTTCTTTTTGCTTTGTGTTTGATCAAAGTTTTGGCTTTGATGTGTTTTTTGTGGTTTGTTTGGTGATTTATGGGTGGTGTAGGGGTGGTGTATGAGTGGTGGTGTGGTGATGGTGTGGTGGTGGTGTTCTTGTTGAGAGAGAATGAGAGTGGAGGATGGTAGGGTTTTTTTTTCTTTTTGTTTTTGTGTCTCACTTTTTGAAATGGATGAGAGTGATGTATATAGGAGGAGGGAGGTGGTAAATTGGTTGTAACTTGGAGGGGGGAGGTTGTACATTGGTGGATTCATCATCTATCCTTCTTGACTAAGGCTTAAAGTCATCTTCCTTATCTCTGTTCCGGCTTTCCGCTCCGCAACTGCTCCGTTGTGCACATCTCCGGTGTCCCGGTTGTCCGCGAGTCCAACATGAAAGTTGCTCGGAATATTTTTCTGGTCAGGCCGGTATATCTGAAATATTTTTATGAGCAAGGAACGACAATAATATATTTTTTCCTCTTCTTGACCAATTGATAAGATATTTTGAGATATTTTCCAATTTGGATAACCATCTTTCCGGCTCCGGCTTTCCGCTCCGTCGTGCGCGCTCCGGTGTCCCGGTTGTCCGCGGGCCCAACATGAAAGTTGCTTGGAATAATTTTGTGGTCACGTCGGTATATCTGAAATATGTCAATTAGCAAGGAAAGTTAATAATATATTTTTAATCCACAGAATGGATAACAGCGAGCAGTTCGAGGGGTTGCGGGCCCCGTTTCCTGTTCCGCACCTCGAAAAACAAAATTTTTGCCTGTTTGCTCGTTTTTTCGCTCTGATCATGAATTTGAAGTCCGTTTATCCATTCGATGTACCGATAAGACTCACGGCAGTCCCGCACAGCCAAATCGAGGGTTTTAGGTCAATTTTCGGGTTTAGACCGATTCAAGGTGGGTTTTTAGGGGTGCGGGATCAGGTTATCTACACACATTTCTGATTATGTCCCGATTTATATCCCAGTCTGTTTTATCCCAGTATACTGATCTAGTTTCCTGTTTCTGTTGTGATAGGTACCCGTGGATGCTTATAGGTACATAGGCCGCCAGAACAAGGGGATGAGGAGCAGGCTGCGCCGTCTGAAGGAGAGAGTCCTGGAGCTCTGTAGGGATCTGGCGAACCTGACCAGAGAGGCTGCGGGGACCGTGTCTAGAGCTGCTAGAGGTATGGCTCGGGGTGCCTGTGGTATGGGACGAGGTTGCAGAGATGCGGCCCAGGATGTCGATGATGCTGTCACCTTGGCGAGGCGGTCACTGAGTCGGAGCTTAAGCCGTGGCAGTGCCAGTTCTTCGGCGCCGGTGCCAAAAAGACGCCGTCATGAGATCCCGGTTGAGGAGTCTGAAGAAGAGTCCGATGATGATGAGGAGACCGAGAGCGGTGATGAGGGCGAGCATAGTGCCACAGGGGATGATTCAGAGTAGACTGGGGAGGATGAGTGCCTGAACAATTTATTATTTGAACATGTAATAACATTTAGCACGTATTTACAATCCTAGCTATTTTATCTACATTTTTTCATGTTTTATTTTAGACTCTATCTTAGGTGTCGACTCTTTACAAACAAATGTGTGCCCAAAGTGTTCCACTTATCGCTAGTGAATGTTGTTTTGTTGTTGTAGATTCTGAACTGATTGCAGGTTGAAGGCGTTGAAATGCCTGGGCTGTTGCTGAACTGACAAGGCCTGTTCTGTTCTGTCGTCTGTCAAAGGCGCGCGCCTTTGGAATTGCACATGGGAGGCGCGCGCGTTTCAGGTCCAAAAGGGGAGGCGCCCACGTCTGGGCTGCTGATTTACAGCCCCTTTCTTTTCTGAATAGCTATAAATTTGAACCCATTTCGACCAGTTTGGTCACGCAGCAATACTCTGCACTACTTCTCATCTCTTTAAGCCCCAAATTCTTGTCAAGAATGGCTCCTATGACCTTCTCTTTTTTAGGTAAAAGTGTCCGTCCCCGAAGGTGAACAAGTGAAGTCCATCCCCGTTGCGAAGGCACGCCCAAGTGTCTTTGATCGTTTGGGGAAGCCTAACGATGTTGTTGTTGAACCTTTGAGGCCGGCGGCTCGTGTTGAAGCCCCTAGGCCGCGCTATTTTCCAAAGAATAAGAAAGGCAAAGGTAAGGGAAATTCTCCTCATGTGTGGAAGCGTCCATACAAGGCTCTGGTCAAGGCCTCTTTTAACAAAGGCAAAGGGAAGGTCGTTGATGAAGCTCCGTCCCGTCCTAGCGTTTTCTCTCGTATTGGCAGTTCCGAGAATGCTCTGCCGCCACCTAAGAAGGTCAAAGGCCAAAGTAAGAAACAATGGGTTCCCAAACCGAAGAATGATTAGACTTTTCTTTGTACCCCAAGATTGCAATTAATAGACCACTTGTTAGGATTTAATGTTTTCATTGTCTTTTATTGCTCAACATATCCGTTGTAATGGCAAGAATGATTTGAGAGATGAATAAAAATTGCCTTTTGTTATCACATGATTGGGTAAAATTTATTGTTTTAAACCGCACCCGAAAGTTGCCTACGTTCCTCTCGTAGAGAGGCTCAGGTCTCCGTAGTTCAAACAATTGAAGACCATTTTATTTATTTTTTATTTTTTTATTTTTTTGTGTGCACCCTGTTTTTTGCCTAGACCGCCCTTTCAGGTTTTCAATCTAGCGGGCTTCTTTTTTTGCACTTGCTCTAATTTTTTCCTAGGCCGCCCTTGCGGGTTTTCAACCTAGCGAGCGTTTTTTTTAATGGTATTTATTTGTTGAGCGTAGAACTTCTTGAGCTTGTCGAGGTTGACCTCCTTTGGCAATTGATCACCATCCAAGTCTACGAGTCGGACTGCACTGCTGCTTAGTATCTTCTTGACCACGTAAGGACCGATCCATCAAGGTCCCCACTTCCCAAAGGGATTCATGGCATTGGGAGGATGTTGTCTTAGGACCAAGTCTCCCACTTTGATATTTCGAGGCTTCACCTTCTTGTTGAAAGCCCTTGCCATTCTTTGTTGATAAGCCCTTGTGCGTTCGAACGCTCTTAACCTCTTTTCGTCGAGTAGGGCTAGTTGCCCGTATCGACTTTGCATCCAATCGACCTCGTTGACTTGGTTCTCGAGTAAGACCCGTAGAGAAGGAACCTCGAGTTCGACTGGGAGTACGGCTTCAGAACCGTAAACTAATGAGTACGGAGTTTCTCCCGTTGCTGACCGTATTGATGTACGGTAGCCCCCACAATGCTGGTGGTAATTTCTCGGGCCAATCCCTTCTTGTTGAAGCCATTTTCCGTATGATGACCTCGATTGTCTTATTTGCTGCTTCGACCGCTCCATTGGCTTGGGGACGGTACGGGGATGACTTGTGCTTGGTAATCTTGTAGTTAACCAAAAGTGCATCCATTTCTTTCTCGAAGTGAGATCCATTGTTGGAGATGATCTCATGAGGAATACCATATCGGCACATGATGTTGTTCTTCATGAATTCGGCCACTTTCTTGGCATTGAGAACTCGGTAAGCTTGCGCTTCGACCCATTTTGTGAAATAGTCCACGGCCACTAAAATGAATGATTGTCCGTTGCTCCCCATAGGATGGACTTTGCCGATGATATCTATGCCCCAACAAGAGAATGGCCATGGTGTGGTCATGTTGTACAATTGGGAAGGTGGAGCATGTTGCAGATTAGCATGGAACTGGCACTTGGCACATTTCTTGACTTTCTCGATGCAGTCTCTTTCCATTGTAGTCCAATAGTAACCAATACGAAGTATCTTCTTGGTTAACATAATCCCATTCATGTAGGGTCCACACTCACCTTCGTGGACTTCGTGCATGATTTCTTGAGCTTCGGTCTCATTCGCACATAAGAGATTGATCCCTTGATGATGTCTCTTGTAGACTCGGTTCCCAATCAATACGTATCTGGCGGCTAGGTTTTGTAATGCTATTCGATTTTTCCCATTGCTGTTCTCGGGAAAGGTGCTGCTGTTGAGAAAATTAATGATGTCCGTGTACCATGGGGGGTTATCTTGGACTTCATTGATCTCAATACTCATGCAGTATGCCAGACTATTCCTTCTTGAAATTTTGAAGGGTTTCACCATTTTTCCTTTGGGCATTTCAACCAATGAGGCTATGGTGGCTAAAGCATCTGCAAAGCGGTTCTTGTCTCTCGGTAAATAATTGAACGTGATGTCTTGGAACTGTTCAACCAATTCCTCGATATGTTGACCATACTGTTGGAGGGTTGGGTCTTGGATTCGCCATTTACCCGATGTCTGGTTGATAAGGAGCAAGGAATCACCAAATACTTCTAGATCTGTGACATTTCTTTCTAGGGCCGCTTCTAGCCCCGCTATGCATGCCTCATATTCGGCAATGTTGTTGGTAGCTTCAAATTCGAGACGGATTACAATTGGAGTGTAGATGTCCTTTGGATCGACAAGCAACATTCCTATCCCATAACCGTGCTTATTGGTTGCGCCATCGAAAAAAAGCTGCCATTTATTTTCCTCGGTTGTAGTGCAAACCAAGTGCTCGTCGGGAAATTGTAAGTCCTCCCCCTTCACTTCATCGCACGGAAATTCAGCAAGCTGATCACTGAACACTTTCCCCCTGATGGATTTGAGTGTGACGTAAGTGATATCATAGCCGGCGAGAATGAAGTACCACTTGGCTATCCTTGTTGACATGAAAGGCTTCTCGAAGATGTAGCGGAGCGGGTCCACTTTTGCTACTAGCTTGATTGGAAAGGCTTCCATGTAGTGTTTGAGCTTTTGAGTAACCCAAACCAGTGCTGCACATGACTTCTCCAAGACAGAGTAGTTCTTTTCGCCCCCTTGAAATCGGCGACTGACAAAATAAATGGCATTCTCCTTTGTGGAGTCTCGTTACTCTTGTGCTAGCATAGCCCCTAGGGCTTCATCATTCACTGTGAGGTAAAGCAAGAGAGGCTTCTCCTCGTGAGGTGGAACCAAGACTGGAGGGCATGTTAAGTAATGCTTCACTTGGTCGAAAGCTTCTTGGCAAGCGTCGGTCCATTCTAGAGCCACATTCTTCTTGAGTAGCTTGAATATTGGCTCACACATGGAAGTAAGCTAGTGCACAAACCGACTGATGTACTGAAGTCTGCCCATGCAACCTTTGATTTCTTTCTGTGTCTTGGGAGGAGGCATGTCAATGATTGCCTTGATTTTTTAGGGATTTGCTTCAATTCCCCTTTCCGTGACCATGTAACCAAGAACCTTGCCTCGGATAACCCCAAAAGTGCACTTTGTGGGATTGAGCCTCATCTTGTGTTGACGAAGCCTTTCAAAAAACTTGAGGATATCGATCAAGTGTTGACCGTCGGTCCCTTTGGAGTGAATGATCATGTCGTCTATGTAGACCTCGATCTCTTTGTGAATCATATCATAGAACAAGTCTGTCACGGCCCTTTGATAAGTAGCCCTAGCTTTCCTTAACCCGAACGGCATAACTGTGTAGCAAAAGGTGCCCCACGGTGTTGTGAAAGCAGTCTTATGTTGATCCTCCTCGGCCATGAGAATCTGATTGTACCCAGCGAACCCGTCCACAAATGAGCGGGCTTCGTAGGTGGTAGTGGAATCGACGAGCATGTCAATGTTGGGTAGTGGAAAGTCATCCTTTGGAGAAGCTATGTTCAAATCCCAGAAGTCCACACATACACGGACCTTACCATTAGCCTTTCCAACTGTGACCACATTGGCTAACCATGTCGGATACTCAATAACTTTGATGAAGCCCACACTGAGAAGCTTCTCTATCTCTTCTTTGACTTATAAAGACCATTATGGCTTGATCTTTCTGAGTTTCTGTTTGACTAGCTTGGCGTCGTCTCTGATCAGAATCCTGTGTTCTGCGACCTTTCTGTCCAAACCTGGCATGTCTTTGTATGACCATGCGAATACATCACGAACTCTTTGAGCAGTGCAGTCAACCTGTCTTTCTCTTCCCCCTTGAAGAAGCTTCCGATCTTGGTTTCTTTTGCCTCTTCGTCGGTACCCAGATTAACAATATGAAGTTCTTCGT
This sequence comes from Campanula takesimana, assembly GCA_026119855.1. Taxonomy (NCBI): domain Eukaryota; kingdom Viridiplantae; phylum Streptophyta; class Magnoliopsida; order Asterales; family Campanulaceae; genus Campanula; species Campanula takesimana. The sequence continues at coordinate 259,280 of JAOWBW010000983.1, forward strand.
CAGCCCCTGGACCATTTTCACCACGATTATCGACCTGCTGAGCAAGTTCATTTAGGTATGTTGTGTTCTCATGGTCTATTTCATCATTATTTGAATCGTTATTAACTAATTCATTAAATTCATTATTAGTTAATTCATCATTCATGATGTTTGCAATCTCGGGGTACTCAGAAAGATCAAATTTTTCATTAACAAAGAAAGGGAACACACGCTCGGCTATGGCCTCCATATCCTCTTGGGTGAGGATGTCGGAAACACTCTTAGACTCGAAAGTGAAAGTGAACAAGTCTTCCTTTGTAATCTTGCGTGGAATGCAACCCATCTTCTCGACCAAGAATTCCTCGGATACCACGGGCCCCTTTGTAGAATACCAGTTGTTGATTGGCTCAGAGCTTGGCTGGATCTCGCTGATAGTTTCCCTTCTCGTGTCGGTGTCGTAGATGGCATTGACTTGGCACTCATACATGAGGGCAATTTCCTCGAACATGGAGGCTATATCCGCCAATTCTTCCCCTACGGTAATTTCTGTCTCGGACACTATCGTCACTTTCTTACCCCACCACTCTCGGGGTGATATAGGAGTTGGTTCCTCTTCATGCTTCTGAATCTCACAATCAGAAAATACTTCGAGACCGGGCTTTCTGATGCCCTTGTTGTTGACCTATGGCTCGGGAAAGATCATGTACGGAACGTCTTACCCCTGACGGACAAAGTAGCCATTCAGTGTCTTGCGATAAGGCATCAAATTGGGAATCTCATAATGACGGGCTTCCCTCCGAGCTCGAACCTTTTCATTCTTGACGGCTTGTTCGTATTTCAAATCATCTTTGGAAGGTTCATACCCCAATCCGAACTTGTTTTTGACAAATGGGACCTCTACGGGTTGCATTCTCCCTTGTTGATATTTCCCTAGGCCTAAACCGGGGAAGTAGTCCATATTCCTCATCATACGGAGGACCTTGCGATTTCCGAGGGTCCAAGATCTGTTTCCCCCTTCTTTGTCAATGGCGTTGATTGAGACGCCAGAGAGAGTAGAGTCTGCTAAACCATGATGGACTTGGTGAACGGGTTCCCCTTTTCTGTGGATAGTGACATTTTCTGCCATGACGGTCACTATTTCGTCTCCATTTCAGAACTTCACACACTGATGGAGAGTTGAAGGGACGGCATTAGAACTGTGTATCCGCGGTTGGCCCAAGAGAAAATTGAATGAGGAAGGTACATCGAGCACTTAGAACGGGACGGACATGACCATGCTCCCAAACTCAATGTCTATTTCTACCATACCCATGACTGTGCGGGCAGTGCTGTCGTAACCTCGGATCACTTGAGTAGAAGGCTTTAAGTCTGAATTCTTAAGCCCCAGTATGCCCATGATTCGGCCGGGCATCAAGTTGAGCGCGGAACCACCGTCGACCAAGACTCTTGAAATAGGTCTCCCCCTTGCTCTCACTTTGAGATAAATGGCCTCATTGTGATCGTACCCAAATGGTGGAAGGTCCATGTCGGCAAAAGTGATGACATTGCCAAAATTAATGTGACCTATCATTGCAGTAAGGTCTTTGGGAGTATTATCAGGAGAGATTGATGTGTCGTCAAGATTACTGATGACAAGATCTCAGTGCTTCTTCGAGGATGCAATGAGGTCCCAAATGGAGATGTTGGCTTGAGTTTTCTTGAGTTGTATCAACAAAGGATCTTCGGGAGTATCGCGAGCTTGCGATTTTTTAGAAGAGGTGCTTGGTGCAGAAGTAGTGGGGTTGTTTGCTATGACTCGTCCGGATCGAGTTAGCATGTTGACGTTCCCATCTTGCCTCTTTTTCCTATTCTCTAATACTTCCCTCATTACCTCATCGTAAGTCACAACGTAACAAGAATTGTCAAATTTATTCATCACATTAGAGCCCCCATTCACAATTGGGATTGAAAGAGTGGTCTCCTCAAACTCTCCTAGCTCTATTACATTGACATTGTCACCACTAGGCACTATGAACTCTTTCTTGTCTATGAGGTCTTGGATGACGTTGCGGAGGACAAAGCATTCCTCGGTGGTGTGGCCACTATGTTGGTGGTAGTCACAATGCTTGTGGTAGGCATGGTTGGGACGTATCATCTTGGGTTTGTATCCTTGGAGAGGAGTAACTTGCCCTTTGGCTTTGAGAGCTTCGAAGGCCTCGGTGATAGTCATGCCTTGGAGAGGAGTGTAGACACGATCATCATGAAACTTCTTGCCTTGTGGTGGAGGAACCCTTTTGTAATTCCCTTTGGTAGTGATGTCATTGACTGAAGCCTCTTTTGTGGAGTTAGAGGCGGCCTTGTAACGGAAGCTAGGAGAATTTTTCTTGATCTCCTTGAGCAATTCATCCATTCGGATTCCCGCCTCATACATTTTAGAGAAATCGGCATAGCAAGCCCTACTTAGGTGGGTGCGGAGATAAATCTTTAGACACTTAAGGAAGATGTCCATTTGCTCTTTGGTGTTAGGCCTCTCGACAATCTCAGCAAGCTTGTCATTCCACCTTCTCGTGAAGTCAATGAAGGATTCATTATCCCTTTGAGTAGTGTTCTTGAGCTCTTTCTTAGTTGGTCTGTGGGTGGTGTTGCCTTGGTATTGACTTTGAGTGGGAGAGTAGCATACCAATCCTTTGCCGCCCCCTCGAGAGTAAGAGGGAAGCATTGTGCCATAACTTTAGGAGAGACCTTCTTCGGTACCATAGCCCAAATATAAGTCTCGATGTGTGCCATGGGACAAGAGTTGCCCTTGAACTTGCTGATGTCGGGCATCTTGAACTTGTCGGGGAGAGCGGCCATTGTGCTCATGAGAATGGAGGACTGATAAAGGATAGTGTCAGGACTTTTCCCCACGTTGAGACCGTTGAAGCGTTGATCTATGTAAGCCATAATTGAATCAACCATCTTGTGCTCATTTTTCTCGGTGCTTGGTTCCCCCATTTTCTTGGTGCGGGCACTAACATAAGGGCTCTCAAATAAGCCTTGGGTCCACTCGGACTCTTCATTGCCTTTCTTATCTTTACCCTTGGTAAGCTTGGTGAGCTTCTCTTTCATTTGCTCCATTTCGGCCTCGTGGGCCTCCCTTTGATTGTCGAGGTGAGATTGCCAAAGATCATCTTTATTTTGGGCCTCCTTATTAAGATTGGAGACTTGATCTTGGAGCACTTGGACCATAGCTGAAAGTTGTTCTAGAGACATGGTGTTGCTGCTGCCGGTCATGGTTGCTGTTGGTGCTGTTGGAGTAATCTCTTCATGAACTAATCGATTTGATGAATCCCGGTAGACACGGTAATTACCAATTGAACCTATATTGCAGAAAAGGCCCTTGTCAGTCTTGAGTAACACTTTCGGTCCATGAAGAGGTTTAGAACACACAGTGGGCACACGACTCAAACCACATAAAGAAAAGACTTTTTTTTATAAGTCGAAGGTACGGTATCCCTTTTGAGTTTCTAAGAAAATAATGGAATCGTCACACTAGTGTATAGACCATCTCGCGGTCTCATATACTCATCGGATTCCATCACGCTTGTGAATCCTACACATGTCGGGATTAAACTAAATTAATATAGTAAAGCATATATGCGGGGACGGATTTTTTATTTTCGTCCATAATAACCACTTGAGGACGGAGTTTTATTTCGCCCATGATAACTACTTGGCATGTTTGTTTTGAAGACATTAGTTTAGGGAAATATCGGCACATGAAAACCGACTTAGTCACGGAGTGTTAGACCCTAACTAGAATTGTGTTGGCTTGTGCTCGGCTAATGAGAGGCTTAAGGTCACCCCCGGCATGTAGTCATGAACTACGCCACGGATTGAGGTTTACCACTTCGAAAGAGTCAAGGTCGGGCGGAGCTTGAAACTTCCTAGGACGGGCCTCGACGGGTTTGGGGTTATGAACTTGTGGGACTCGATAGTGAGCAATTTATAGGAATTTGTGCCATAGTGTGAAGTCCAACATGTGACAAAACGTTTTTTACTTTTTTTTTTTTGAAAGAAAAGCAAGTAAGCACGTAATTACAACTCTCGAATCACCCGTGTGACCGATAAAACACAAAACAAATCAGTTTAAGAGGTCCAAATCAGTCCTGATGCAGGTAACTGTGGCCACACCCCATCACTATGCTCTGTTCTGGGAACCTGTTCCTGTTCTGGAAAACTGCCCAGAATCGCACGCCTTTGGCTTGTGTTGTGGGAAGCACGCGCATGGCACAGTGTTTATGGGAGGCGCCCGCTTCTGGGCAAACCTGTCAGACTGTCAGACTTTGGACTCAGGGGATTGCCCTGGTCCTGAATATGCATTGTAACCCCTGCAGAAATGATTAGTGTAGAAAAAAGAACAAAAATAGGATGAACATATGGGAGGCGGGCGATTCTGGTCACTGATGTGGGACGCGCGCGCCTTAGGCCAAGAAGGCCTGAGGCGCACGCTTCCCCCATCAGGAACCAGAATGCCCAGAAAAATGTAGACTTTGATCAGACACGCAAGTTTAACCTTCAAACGTCCCCAGCGGAGTCGCCACTGTAGATACCCCGGGAGGGCACGGCTTAGCTAGAGCACGCGAGCTATTCCTAGGGTGTCTATTTGTGTTTTAGAGTCGCCACCTATGTTTTAGAGGAACATAAGAAAAACCTAATGTATAGCCTAAGTTTGATTATGAAAACAGAGATTCTTGTTTGGAGGTTCGGAGGTTAGGTTACGAGATGGGAAGTAATTAAACACCCACCTCGCCCAACTAATGTTGGTCTTGCTTGATCAAAGTCTACATAAATAAAATGATGTTCTTCCTATTATTGACTATAATGAAAAGGGGTTTAAAAGAGGGTGTTTGAAATGTAGGGAGATAACTCCTTGACTAGCTTCAATGAAGTGAAGTAGTCTGCGGTGTCATGTCCCAAAATGTTTGGGTGATTGCACGTTTGATTAAAGTAAAAGAGAGAAGAGATGAATTAGAGAAGAAAGGAAAAAATGGACTTTTACCTATGCCTCGAAGACCTTCAAACACTTCTTGATGAATTACTTGAAAAAGCCTTGGGAATGATTTCGGTATAGTTTTTGTGTAGAGAGAATTTTCTGTCCTTGAAAATGATGGAAAAGGGATGTTTTTATAGGTAGAAAATATATGTTTTTGGTGCTAAAACTCAGTCATCAAGAAGTCTTTCCCGGGCAAAATCATGTAAGATGAGCAAGGGAGAGATTCTTGGACAGAAATCTGCAACTAACGCCCAGAGGCGCGCGCTTCCTACCTTGGGGGCGGAAGGCGCGCGCTTCTTGCTCCTATGGTCGGAGGTGCGCGACTCAGAGATAGCCTTTTTGACAGAATAGACTAGAAAGTCAGTCTTGTTATTCAGTTTAGTCCCTGAACTTAACGAAGTCAGTCAGGAACTTAACAGAGGTAACAAAAACTAACAAAAAGTACTTAAAAGAGGGAGAAACACAAAATCAAATGTGCAATCGGGGTGAGCGGTCCAAGGCGGGGTGTCTACACCAGAATAACCGCCATTTCCTCTACAGTAGGTACCATCTCATTAAGCGAAAAATTGAAGAGATGAGTCGAAGGATCCCAGAAGCGTGCAACTCCCTTCAAAAGGTCCCATTCCGGTTTTAGGTTCTTCAAGGTGAAAAGAATCTTAAAACCGAACATCTCTACGAACCTTCCTTGACGAGCCTTGTCAAACGAACGAAAGAACGTTGCTAAGTCACTCTCGTAGCGTTCCACTAGTTCCGAGGCTAGAGAAAACTCATCAACAATTATTGATGAAGGGACGGACTTGCTTAGGGCCATTGGGAGCAAAAGGTTGAGAATTCTACTCCACAAGAGAAGTTCCCCGAACTGATTCAAGGATGCATGGTATTCTAGGATGGACTAGAGGTGTTTATATACATGTTTGGACACCAAATCCTCGAGGAAAAAGGAGAAATAGCCGCAGATTAACAGGATGGCTCGTACGAGACATCGATGTCTCGTACAAGGTATCTCCCATTTCAGATAACAGAAACTCTGCTCAAATCTCAGTTTGCCCGACAAGTCAAAACATGTCTCAATCACCTAAGAAATGCACCCAAAGCAGCTCATACATCACATACAAATGACCCAACACGAATCCATCTCATAAAAATATCCCTCGGTTGACCAACCGGATGTGAATCAGTCCCTTACACAGTCAGAAATAAAAACTAAAATTAACAAAAGTATTGTGTGTTAGAGTTAGGAGTTAACTGTTGCATAGGTACAAACCAAAGAAAGAAAAATTGTCTTCGCCTACGCCGAGGCAATAAATACATCATCGATAAAAAGAAGGGAAGGGGGATCCTGTCTACTACATCAAGAAGAAAGGAGACGTCGCCACCGCCACGTGATCATTCATCAGTCCGAGGTCTCTTCCCGCAAGAAGCTGACTCTGCTGTCTGGCGAGCCAATCGGCCTAAGAGATCCGCAGTCTCTCTCTTCACCCTTTTGGCATAGTCCATGAACTGGGCGAGCCGTCCGGCGACCTCTCTATACTCAGCAATGGGCACCTGTTGAGAGGAAACAAATAGAGATGTCAAGATATTCAGATAAATGATAAACAGAGATATGAAATGGCAGAATGATGGAAATGATGGAAGAAGGGTCATAAACCATACCATGGTCGCGTCGGAAAGAGGTACGAGTCCCTCAGGCATATCGTACTGGGTGGGAAGGTCCTCGACGCTCTCTATCCCCTCATCCATGCTGTAGGTGAATGAAGCCGGTCCAAGCTGTGGACGGAAAGGGGCGTGGACAACTCCCTGGGCCTGAGCCTGGTCACCCTCCAGAATCAACCGAGGCATGAGACGAGCAAGAAAGTCCTGATAATCAGCCTCCAGAGACATATGGTCAAAAGCATCCTGACCAATGATGAGGTCCCCTCTCTCCTCCTCCGCGATAGCGTAAGAGCTAAGCATATGAGCCGATGGGTCCAAGGGAACAATGACATCGAGCCTGCCACCACCTTGCTGGCGAGAAACTCTCTCTCCTAAGTAAAAACATCCCCCCACCAAGGCCGATCATCAGCAACCTCATACCAGCAAACCCGTAGACATGATCAATGCCCAGACCCCGCCAAAGAAAGAAAGCAACGGCGAACTCAGGAACGGCCTCCCATCTGTCAAAATACTGCCGCATACGCTCCACCGGCATATCAGCCCCCTCTGCCTGCTCATCACGGGTATCCCTGTTACCCCGGTGCCATCTCAAAGTATCTGGGAACATAACAGTGTTGTCTCGAAGGTTGAAAGTGAAGAGACCAAACATGGCGTAGCCCCAAGCCTGCGAATGAGAGAAACATAGAAAAAAGTCAAAACTGAATGAGTTACTAAGACAGAAAGTAAACTGGGGCTGAAATAAATGAGGAATACAGAAGAAGATGAGTATTATACCTCCCAGGCATGACTGTAGCCGCCCAAGCTAGCGTTCGCCCGATCTCGCGAACTCTCATCCATTGCCACATAGCAGTGGGCCAAGCCAGCTGAACCCCAGCTAGCATCAGTGACATGTTGCATGTCTCTCAACACACTCAGAAGAGTGAATAAGGCTGTCGACGCGTGATTGGCAAATAACGTCTCAGAAACGGCCCACCACAGAAAGCCACGGACAACTGCAATACGGATGGCAGTGAGGTGCATCTGACCAGCATTAACAGTAACATAGGCACCGACCTTATCCCTCAAAGCCTTCAAAGGGACACCCTTGTCTAGGGTATGCACAGAGAAGCCCAGAAAGTGCCTCATATCATCACCACTGGGGGAGAAATCCGTATCAACCTCAAGTGGATCACGGGCAATAGAAAGCCCAGTAATGGCATGAAAATCAGTGGGAGTCATGGTGACCTCTCCCCACCGCATGTGCATGGTATGTGTGCTGTCCCACCAGTGCTCCCGAATAGCTTAGAGCAAGTGAACGTTTCTCCTCTCACCGACTAAACCGTCAAAGAAGGGCTTAAGCCCGAGATTCTCGATCTCTTCCTTCATCTTACCATTAAGAGTTGCCCACCTCTCGGCAATGGCTCGTACGCTTCCTCTACAGTTATCGATAACCCTGAATGACTGCAAGCAACAAATACAAAAGAAACGGATGTCAGAAAAGCGGTAAAATCCTCATTTAAGCATTTTACCCAAAAAATCGCAGAATTTCCTAGAACGATAGTCGAAATCATATACTACTATACTACATTGATTCTCAACGTCAACAAGGATGAAATTCCATTGAAAGATCAGCCATGCATGATAAACCCTAGCAGCGATAATTCTAGGCAAAAATCGACAAAAGTCGGACCACGAAAGCACTAAATTGAGACTTGCAACAGCGAAATTGGCATGGAAACTCAGTCAAAGGAAGAGATCCTTACCCGCCTCGTCCGAACGGCGTGAGAAATATGATCATTGGGAAATGGGCACAACTCGTCCGTCGCCCACACTTTACCCTTCATGTGCCTACCAAAGAGGTGTTCCTTATGCGAATGATGTGCACCGGCCATTTGAAAGGGTTGGGAATCACTAGAACTTGGTGAAAATGAAGATTTTTGGATGAAAAAAATCACCTAGGGTTGAGAATTCTTGAAATAAAATAAGAAAAGTGATTTGAAAATCACTTTCAGCGCCTAAAATGTCTCTGATCTGCGTGAAAATAGAGAAGTCTCGTATGAGACATCATTATCTCGTATGAGATATCCCCAGCAAATCCATAGAAAACCTTATTTTCTTAGGAAATTCCAGAAAAGCCCTGCTTTTAATAGAAATATCAGGAAAGCCCTACTTTCAACAGAAAGGTCAGAAAAGCCCTGCATTTGACTGAAAAGTCAAATCTGAACCCGGTTCAAGATGGAACATTGAGTCGTCAACAAAAGAATATTTTCAGAATTGGAACAAGCAAAGTTGTTTCTCAGTAAGAATTTATTCTCACCACACATCCAAGATCATGGGTGAGCAACAAAATCTGCATCAGCAAACTCTAAATCCCATAACTATCATCGAGACGTATGTTAATGGCACAAGATTTACAACCGGGTATCCCACGACTGTTATCGAGATGTAAGTTAATAACACAGGATCCCACCATTTAGAGTCCCATAATTGCCATCGAGACGTATGTTAATGGCATAGGATTCACTTTTCTGACGATAAGGCAAGTTCGTTGGAAGGAGAAGCAAGGATCCAAGTAATTGGCGTCTCCGCAACCAGTGGTCCCATAATTGTTATCAAGGCGTAAGCTAATAACATAGGATTCACACCCCTCAGAGTCCCATATTTGTCATCAAGACGTATATTAATGGCATAGGATTCACTTTTCTGACGATAAGGCAAGTTCGTTGGAAGGAAAAGCAAGGATCCAAGTAATTGGCGTCTCCAAACCCAGAGTCCAATAATTGTTATCAAGACGTATGTTAATAACATAGGATTCACTTTTCCAACGGAGAAGGCAAGTTCGTTGGAAGGAGAAGCAAGGTATGGGTAACTGGGGTCTCCAAACCGAAGGCGGTTCGTCATCAACAACAGGGTATATTCAGAATTGGAGTCAAAGAGATTGATTCCTCAGTATGGATTGCAACTGGAGACGGTTCGTCATCAACAAAAAGGGTATATTCAGAATTGGGTCAAGGACATTGATTCCTCAGTATGGGTTACTCTCTAAACTCTATTACTTACTACAGTATTGTTTTCAAAATGATTTTAAAAATACCTTAAACGCCGTTTTTGTGTATTTTCGGAGTCGAACTACGTTTGGTCTGATTTCCTTCCGAGGAATACGTAGGCAGCTTTTTAGCACGACCATACCCCTAGTTCAAAATGGCGTCTTTTCTATTGATGACGTTACTTCATCCATAAGTATTGTCGCCGAGGGGCTCTGTAGACACCCCATTTTGGACATTCATTCATATTCACACTACTTCTGTGTCTCGCCTTTGATTTGGGTCGAAACTCGTTAAGTTGGACATATTTCGTTAAGTTTATGACTGACTCCGTTAGTCAGAGGCCAAAATGAACATTAAAACTACTGCAGAGGGAAAAAAGTGAATTCCAGCACTGAGATGTCTCGTACGAGACATTGATGTCTCGTACGAGATATCCCCCTTGACAGTCAGATTTTAGGTCAGTTTCCTTGTTGATCTTAACCCCGTTTCTTGGCAAACACTCAAGCAATCTGGGGAAAACCTAATGTGCGATCCCAGAGTCCAAAAATACCTCCTTGGAGATCAGGTCCTTGATTCCCATCCAAACTTACCTTCATGGCTAAAACCCTAGGTCAAAAACTCTTATAAATAAAGAGGTTCTTGAACCGAAAAGCCTCTAGAATGGTCATTCACCCAAAACCACTCCAAATCTTATCAAAGAGGTCCTCACAATCAGCCTCTCATCCTCACCCACGTAATTCAAGTCTTCACAACACCATTCAAGCCAAGTTCATTGGATCTTCAAGGCCTTTAGTCAAGGCCATCCATAGGATTCTCGAAGAACGCTTAGGTAAAACTCTTTGTTTTCTACCTTCTCAGCCTCTTCTTTGTCTTTGAAGTAGTGTGATTCCATCAAAGGATCAGCCTAGAGCCTCTCCAATCCATGGAGATGGTCTCGAAGCACATGATCCGACATCCCAAATAAATAAGAAACTATTTATTTGTTTGTTTTCTTCTTTTTGTACATGAATGCATAATATTAATAATGATGATGATGATTTCGTAAGCAAGACCGATACTAGATCGGGTGGATTGGGTGCTCCTTGACCTTTCCAATCCATAACTTAACCCCCGAACTCAAGAATCTCACGGTCCGTGTCCGTTAAAAATGGTGGCGACTCTCAAGATCAAAAAGGTAAAGCGAGGAACGACAACGAACCAACAAGGTTATGAAACCCGCGTGCAAACAAGTTTTTTTTTGTTGATGTCTGAGTTTCTATGCCTGGAATTGGATCATGCTTGGTGAACTTTTTTTTCCTACCTAAGGGGCAGCAGGAGGCAGGAGGCGGCAGCAGGCAGCAGCTGACTTGGTTAGTTGGTTATGCTCACAACATATTCACACAAAAAAAAAGTCTTGGGCTCTTAGCCCGCTTGGCCCGTCTGGCCCACCAACCCAAGGTGGGTTGGGTTGGGATGGAGTTTTCCTAGCCCGCATAGAATTTGGGCCAGCCCACCCCGCCCCGTTTGAAGGTGGGCTGTAGTGGGTTGGGCCCGCCCCGCCCCGCCAGCCCATATTAACAGTTCTAGTTGAAGGGGAGAAGTCGCATCGATGGAAGAGATCCAAAATCAAAGGAAAACAAGAGAACAGATTTCTACTCGGATTCGTTCAGCGCAGCGGTGGTAAAACAGGTGTAGCACGTTCGTTCACCGTTGGATCGTCTTGATTTTTGGAGTTGAGATTGTATTTTGAGTTCCGTAGCATCGAGAATTGTGTCCGAACAGCAGCATCAGATTTAGAAAATTCATATTTTTGAGAATATGGATATTGGAGGATCGAAGTATCAAGTCCCAATTTTCAATGGAAGGATGGATATACCCTTGTGTGACCTCATGAAGAAGTCTTGTGTCGAAAGTCTTCCTAATATGGTGATCAGGCAGCGTGTCCCGCTAGTGGAGAGCGGCGGTACATGTTTTTGAGGAAAACACGAGTGGTGTTGAAGATGACCGATGGCGGTGAGATGGAATGGGTGGAACATGGAGAACATGGAAGATGCAAGTTGAAGATGACAATGATGTGGTAGAATTTGAGTCAAGGGAAGATTTGTTGGGATTTTGGCTCAATTTCTAGGATTGTCAAAATCATGGGGAGAATTTATTTCCTAGTTAGATTAGTAGAAGAATTATTGTTTCCTTATAATGGTTTTTAAATGCAAGAAGGAGTGGGTAACAATCCTTATTGTACTAGGAAAGAGTTTTATTTGTAGCCTATAAAAAGGTATGGGGGCTATAATTTTTTGTGTGCCTTGTGGTGCCAAGAGGGGCTCCCATTAAGATTGTGAGGAAGAGAAGATTAGTGAGTGCGCCTCCCATATATACAAATATGCATCACTAGTTAGGTTTTTGATAGAACTCAAGCGAGAGTTAGCATAGGCTTACAATTTAGAGAGAGAAATTGTGTGCTTGTATGCGTTGGTGAGGATATTAAAGAGTGTTGAGAGAGTGGGGGTCTCAATTCTTGTAATATCGAGAAGTTTAATATATTTATTGTTGGGTGGAATAGGCTTTAAGCCGAGCCACATAAATATTGTGTCTTTTTCTTCGATTGTGTGCGTGTGTTATTTTGGTATCTCTTGTTGCGATTTCTCTTGTTGGTGACCGATCTCAACAATACACAGTTACACACTAACTTTTTCCCTCTCACAACCATTTTTACACTCATCGTTCTTTTTAATATGTGTACCCTCACCAAAATGATGAAGTTTCAAATGAAACGGAGGGAGTATATTTTTGTTTTTGAAGAAATTATACACTTCAACAATGAGACGCCTAAAATGAGTAATTTTTTTGGGAAGGAAGGGTATTAAAGAGGAGTCCAAATCTTCTGTGTCACTTCGTGTACTACTTTATGTGCCACAAGTGATCTAGTGGCTCATGTTATTGAGATTGGTATTATTCTAATATTATATGCAAACATGTAAACAGTTAGATTACAAGTAGTACATGAAGTGGCACGTAAAAGTGGTACATGAGATCTTAACTCATTCCTTAAAGAGAAGTCAGTGTAAGATTCGAACCTCTACTTGTTGTACAAGTGTATAGTCTCACGTTTCACACACACACACACACAAAAAAAAACAAAAACAGAGAGACGCGAAAGCAGGAGATACATCTAGAGAAAGGGCCAACCTTTTTGACTCCCTATTCTTTACTCCTAAGGATTCTCGTGATATTGGCTTTGCCTTTGCTCTTTGCTTTGCATGAACCCAACCATCAATACCCGTGTTTGTGTTGTGGTGGTTGGAATTGAATTGGTAATTTAAGAAAGTTGGATGCAGCAGTAGTACTACACTAGTAGAGAGAGAGGTTAATTAAGTTTTATTTATTTTAAAAAAGTAAATGGCAAGTGTACGGAATTTGGAGAAGATGGCTTCAATAGATGCACAATTGAGGCAGTTGGCTCCGGGGAAGGTCTCCGAAGACGATAAACTTGTCGAGTATGATGCTCTTTTGTTGGATCGTTTTCTTGATATTCTTCAAGACCTCCATGGCCATGACATTCGTCAAACGGTATTTTATTTTTTATTTCTTTCCTCTACCTCCCTACCAAATTAAATAATTTTCCAAAACATTTTCAAATTAATTCATTTTTTTTTTAAAAAAAAACAATTCATTTTGGGAGTAAGAGAGTCCTGTGGAATTATTTTTGCTATTTCTTTTTCGCCTTTCGTTTTCCGAAGAGCTATTGATGCCGCTCCAGATATCTCTCTCTAGTATCTAGTAACAGTTTTAGTGCTCCCCTGTCCCAAAATAGGAATTCCTCTTCGCATTCATTTTGGGACGGAGGGAGTACTAGTTTATTTATGGACCTTATCAAATTATTGCACTCCCTTTTTTCAATAGAAAAATGTCTCACAATGATTTTTTTGAACTTTGTCCTTTACTCCTGAAGCGATAGATAATTTGAAACGGAGGGAGTAATATCTTTATATTTGTAAAATTAAATGTTTGGTTGTTTTCGTACAATCCTGTTTTTATTATGCTTTTGTTTTTTGTTATTGTGGTTGTTTGAATCTCTGTTTTATTAGAATTTTTACTACTCCAATAGGGCATACAGTTATTTTCTTTCTTAATGCAATACTTCTATTATGTTCCCATAATTCTTGTGTTTTTACACCCTCAATTTGCCTGGACTGAGATAAATCATTTTTTCCTGGAAAATGTTCAAAAAATTCAACAGTTGACGAATTCACTATTTGCTTAATTTTTAAATAGACAAGGATGGAAAAGCAGGAAAAAAATGATCACCTATAGACGAAAACCACCAGGACGACGGGTAAATACAGAGCTTGCAAAGTAACGTTAACATCAGTTGTACTATTTATCATGCTACATTTTTTTGTACAATTTTCGGGATGGTAGCTTAGTTTTCAAAGAAACAAAAATAAATACCCGACTCCTGTTATAGTGTTTTACAATGAGAGCTTTATGTCAACAATGGTTGTTTTTTAGCCCAAAGAGACTAGTGAAGCAGTTGTCTTTTACTGAAAATTTTAGTAATGCATCCAACCTCGCCCGCCTTCCTGTGGCTTTACCTATCATTACTCTGTAAGTGGGCCTTTGGGCCAACCATGCAAGCTAGTGGTCAATTGAGCTAATTTTGGACTAGCTCAATATTTACCCACAACCCGCGAAGGGCGGTTTAGAGCGCACTTTGCATCGATCGCTGGGAGCTGTGGAGCCTTAAACTTTTGACAAAATTTGGCTCGATGGCGGTCCAGTGGTTCGGTCCATGCGTGTGGGTAGGGTGCGGCTCGGTCCAGTCCGGGAGGGCTTTTGGCGGTTGGGCCTGGTATGGTTAGATGGGCTTCGGTTTGGGCGCCTAAGTGGAATGGCCGCGCATGGGCTTGGAGCGGCGGATCTGATTTGTGTCCATTCGTGGATGGGCGCGGATCGGATGGCAGTTGGAGTGGTAAGGGGTTGCACCCGTTCACACTGCATTGGGGCCGGTTCGCTGAATCTGGTTCCTCGATCAGGTGTGATCCAACGGCCAGGATTGATCCGTTCCAAATTGTGCCTATTCCTCAACAGGTCCCTGTGACTCTTCAGAAACTATAAATAGCCCCTCCAAATGGTCAACTCATTCATTCAAAACATCCAAGACATTCTAGCAATTAGAATGAGAGAGCATCTTGAAGCATAAATTCCCTTCAAGTCCAGAAGTTCCAAACATTAATATTTGTTCGCCGAGGTCGTTAATTTGGAGTGCTCCTATTAACGACAGTTAAAGTCGTTGCATCTTACGAGAAGATTGCCAGTAACCGTTAGCACCAGTACGGGGCAATTACTTCTTACGGAGATTGTGTCCAACACAAGCCTCGACTAAAATCCGTCCCCTGTTTTGCATTTAATATTTCCGTCATTTTCAAGAAAGCCATTATTTTCCTTAACAATCGTAAGAAGTAATTTACGTTTTCTTGAGAAATGGCAACAGAGAATGCTACGTCTCAATCATCTAGGGCTACCCTCCGCCCAAGTTCAGAAGCAACGAATTAGACTGTTGCTCCTGCCCTTACTCCAACTTACCCAGCACCTGGCAAGGGTCTAGCGAAATTCCCAGGGGTGGGCTTCAAAACATGGCAACAAAATATGTTGCAAATTTTGACCACCCTTAGTTTGCAGAAGTTCCTAAAAGAGGACCCCTGGCTATCCATAATGATGATCAAGCCAAAAAGGCACGGGATCATGGAAATCTCATATGTAGAATGTACATTTTGAGTGGGTTAAATGATGCCCTTTACAAAGAGTACTGTCTCGTGGAGACAGCCAAGGAGTTGTGGAACTCTTTGGAACGGGTCTTTAACACCGGCTCCAGAAATCAAGACATTACTGAAAGGTTGAATGGGCTTGATTTAGCAGCTATGGTGTTTGTAGCCAACTTAGCGAAGTTGGATGTCAACCCAAGAGAATGGTGGATAGCCACTGGAGCTACCCGCCATATATGCTCAGACAAGGAGAGCTTTTCATCCTACACTCCCATCAATGGAAGGAAGGTGCGATGTCGTTGGCTTTGGAAAGGTTGTGCTGAAGATGACTTCAGGCAAGGAGCTGACGCTCATTGATGTGCTGCATGTCCCAGACATTAGTAAAAACCTAGTATCCGGATCTTTCTTAAGCAAGGCCGGTTTTAGACTAGTTTTTGAATCCGACAAGTTTGTAATGACCAAAAGTGGTCAGTTCATAGGGAATGGATATCTTGAGAAGAGTCTATTCAAAATGAATGTAATGAATGTTTACTGCCTAGAAGCGAAGAATAACAGTGTTTCTTATGTTTACTTGTTGGATAGTCCTAATATATGGCATGATAGATTATGACACGTGACTTTCAACACAATTAAGAAGTTAGTGAATCAAGAATCTATACCTATATCTAAATTCGATTCAACTGACAAGTGTGAAATTTGCGTAGAAGAAAAATGACTAAAGGATCATTTCAATCAGTAATAAGAAACACGAAACCTCTTGAATTAGTCCACACAGATATTTGTGATCTAAAGTATGTACAAACAAGAGGTGGGAAAAAGTATTTCATTACTTTTATTGACGATTGCACAAGATACTGCTATGTATATCTCTTAAGAAGTAAGGATGAAGCCCTAGGGGATTTCCAAACTTATAAGAATGAAGTTGAGAATCAACTTAATGCAAAAATTAAGAAGATTCGAAGTGATAGAGGGGGTGAATATGTTACTCCGTTTGAAGATATATACTGGGAATTTGGTATTATCAATCAAAAGACAGCTCCGTATACACCTCAGTCTAATGGAGGCTGAACGCAAGAATCATACTCTGAAGGAGATGATGAATGCAATGCTAATAAGCTCTGGTTTACCCGACAATTTGTGGGGGGGGGGGCTATACTCTCCGTAAACTACATACTGAATAAGATACCTCAGAAAGGTAAAGATGAGACGCCTTATGAATTATTTCATAATCGTAAGCCGTGTTATAAATACCTTAAAGTGTGGGGGCTAAGGTTGAAGTTCCTAAGCCAAAACAGGTCAAGATCGGACCTGAGACTATTGACTGCATTTTCATTGGATATGCTAGTAATAGTAGTGCCTATCGATTCATAGTACACAATCAGACATTCCTGATATGAATGAAGGAATGACGATAGAATCAAGGAATGCATCATTCTTTTAGAATATCTTTCCTGTTAAGGAATGAAAATAAGCAAGTTCTAGTAAGAGAACTTATGAAGCTACGAACGGTCCATGTCAAGAAGAAGATGAAGGACCTAGGCGTAGTAAAAGGGCAAGAGTGGAAAAGTCTTTTGGTCCTGATTTTCTATCGTTTATGTTAGAAAAGGAACAAACGACTGTTAAGGTAGCTTTAGCAACTCCAGATGCTCCATTCTGGAAAGAAGCTATTAACAATGAAATAGAGTCTATTATGCATAACAATA
The DNA here is from genome assembly GCA_026119855.1 of Campanula takesimana. Lineage (NCBI taxonomy): Eukaryota > Viridiplantae > Streptophyta > Magnoliopsida > Asterales > Campanulaceae > Campanula > Campanula takesimana. The sequence goes on from JAOWBW010000983.1 coordinate 276,396, forward strand.
CTTGGGAGTTGGTCGATCTCCCTCCAGGATGCAAATTGGGTTGCAAGTGGATCCTCAAGAGGAAGTATAAAGCTGATGGATATATCGATAAGTACAAAGCCCGGCTAGTAGCCAAAGGGTTTAGACAAAAGGAGGGATATGATTTCTTCGATACATATTCTCCTGTCACAAGGATCACGTCCATTTGTGTTCTCATCGCAATTGCCGCAGTGCATAACCTTGAGATACATCAAATGGATGTGAAGTCAGCTTTCTTGAATGGAGAGCTAGAAGAAGAGATTTACATGGAACAACCCGAGGGTTTCGTAGTTCCTGGTAAAGAGCAAAAGGTGTGTAAACTTGTAAAGTCACTGTATGGACTAAAACAAGCACCTATGCAATGGCATGAAAAGTTTGACCGAACGATGTTAGCAAACGGTTTCAAAATAAATGAATGTGACAAGTGTGTCTATATTAAAGGAACATCCAATTCGTTTGTAATTGTCTGTTTGTATGTAGACGACATGCAAATAATGAGAAGGACTCATGAATTGATTATGAATACCAAAGGCATGCTGATAAAGCACTTTGACATGAAAGATATGGGAATAACTGATGTCATCTTATGAATAAAGATTTCTAGAACATCAGATGAAATTGTCTTATCACAGTCCCATTATCTTGAGAATATTCTTCGGAAATTCAATGTCATCGATAGCCCTTCGGCTAAGACCCCGGTAGATTTGTCTCTACACTTAGCCAAGAATAGAGGGGAACCAGTTTCACAATTGGAATATGCAAGGATAATTGGAAGTCTAATATACTTAACGAACTGTACATGTCCAGACATCGCATATTCAGTGAGCAAACTAAGTAGGTTCACAAGTAATTCCAGTGCGGCTCACTGGAAGGCCCTAAGGAGGGTATTGAGATATTTAAAGTATACATTGAAACATGGGATACTTTATAATAGTTATCCAGGAGTATTAGAAAGATACTGTGATGGACTATTAGAAGGATACTGTGATGCCAATTGGATATCCTACACGAAAGACTCCAAGTCCACAAGTGGATATGTGTTCACAATAGGTGGAGGAGCGGTGTCATGGAAATCTTCCAAGCAAACGTGTATAGCACAATCTATGATGGAATCATAGTTCATAGCCTTAGACTAAGCTGGTGAAGAAGTTGAGTGGCTAAAGAACTTCTTGGAAGATATTCCCTGTTGGAATAAGCATGTGCTTCTTGTTATGATACATTGTGATAGTCAATCAGCAATCGGAAGAGCACAGAACAGTATGTATAACGGTAAGTCTAGACACATTCGTCGTAGACATAATACCGTTAGACAGTTGATCTCAAATGGCGTTATCACAATTGACTATGTTAAGTCAAAGGATAACTTAGCGGATCCGTTTACGAAAGGTATAATCAGAGATCAACTGTATAAATTGTTAAGGGGAATGGGTTTAAAATCCACAACAAAATAACTCATAGTGGACACTCAACCTTGATAATTGGAGATCCCAAAACCTTGGTTCAATGAGAAAACTAAGTTATGATGTTCAGTCGAAACACTTGAAACCTGTTTCACACCCATTCCTAGAACATCCAAGTGTATGTACCTGCAACAATGGTTAAGTTAAGTTGAAAAAACTTTTAATGATTCCTATACCTAAGTGGTGGAGTATAGCAGGATACTCTTTATAGGAGAATCACCTATATAAGTGAGAAGTATAAGGCCGCTTCTAAATGAACACTTATGAATGAGATACAGTCCTGGGCCAAAACGGTCACAACGTGAGAACAAATAGTGTTAGAGCTATTATTGTGTAAGTACTATTGTCTTGGTATACACTATACAGTCTCTAGCTCAAAGCATCGCGCTACTAACATGCTAGTATATCCGATAGTATTTTACTAGGGAAGGTTCAAGGCCATAAGCTACCTATCCCTATCCCGATGCAATAATAGTTCGCCGGAGCTTTTGGACGAATCTGCATACATGCATTAATTGTCATTCATGTGGGGGATTGTTGGAAATGGGTTTGAAAAAATGTGGTTTGACCACATTTTGACCCAATTTTCAAAATAGTTTCATTTTGTGTAAATGAAAATAAGTTGCTAAATTGAAATCTACATTTAGTATAGATTAGGAAAATGCATTTATTTACTCAACCATTTCCGGGTGAATGAGAAATTAATGCCCAAAGTGTGCAACTTGAAATGAGTTTATGAAGAGTTGGAGATATGGAAATCCATATATCCCACATTGGTTGGAAAATGAAAAGGATGAGAGTATTTAATATAGCTCATCTAAAGAGATGCCAATCAAGTGTGAGCTTCCTACCATACAAGCTAAGTGACCTTTGGGCCAACCATGCAACCTAGTGGTCAATTGAGCTAATTTGGACTAGCTCAATATTGACCCACAACATGCGAAGCGCGCGAAGGGCGGTTTAGGTTGCACTTTGCACTTTGCACGTACGCATCGATCGCTGGGAGCTGTGGAGCCTTAAACTTTTGACAAAATTCGGCTCGATGGTGGTCCAGTCGTTCGGTCCATGCGTGTGGGTTAGGTGCGGCTTGGTCCAGTCCGGGAGGGCTTGTGGCGGTTGGGCCTGGTATGGTTAGATGGGCTTCGGTTTGAACCGCCCAAGTGGAGTGGGCCGCGCATGGGCTTGGAGCGGCGGATCGGATCCGTGTCCATTCGTGGATGGGCGTGGATCGGATGGCAGTTGGAGCGGTAAGGGGTTGCACCCGCTCACACTGCATTGGGGCCGGTTCGCTGAATCTTGTTCCTCGATCAGGTGTGATCCAACGGCCAGGATTGATCCGTTCCAAATTGTGTCTATTCCCCAACAAGTCCCTGTGACTCTTCAGAAACTTTAAATAGCCCCTCCAAAATGGTCAATTCATCCAAGACATTCTAGCAATTAGAAAGAGAGAGCATCTTGAAGCATAAATTCTTTTCAAGTCCAAAAGTTCAAAACATTAATATTTGTTCGCCGAGGTCGTTAATTTGGAGTGCTCCTATTAACTACAGTTAAAGTCGTTGCATCTTACGAGAAGATTGCCAGTAACCGTTAGCACCAGTGCGGGGCAATTACTTATTACGGAGATTGTGTCCATTGCAAGCCTCAACTAAAATCCGTCCCCTGTTTTGCATTTAATATTTCTGTCATTTTCAAGAAAGCCGTTATTTTCCGTAACACTTACCTCTTTAAGTTGCATCTCATTATCCAAATGTTCAGCCTTCTATTATCAGTTGAGAATGAGAATTTATACGCGCAGTAGTTGTGTTTTGAGTTCTCTTTTAACGATTAAGATACTTATGCAGTTCGCAGTTTTTAGAGCTCTTAAGTTTTTTCTGTTTGTCTTGTGCATGACATCGTCTCGTAATTCATAACTAATTAGAATAGGAGTATGACATTATCTTATAAGTCATACAGTATATGTCATGGAAATACTGACTATGGAGTTATCTTATAAGTTATACTCATGATTTATTTATTTATTATTATTATTATTTTTAATCTTTTCCTTTCTCCAAATTTTCTTCCCACCTATTTCTTCTTTTAGTTTCTTTCGTTTATTGTCTTTTCCCTCAATGAGTATTCATGTTAGCCGACCCAGAATCATATTGGGACCAAGGCTCTGTTGTTGTTTTTCTGTCTCTGATCTGTTGTTGTTGTTGTTGTTGTTGTTGTTCTAAGGTCCAAGACTGCTACGAGCTTTCTGCTCAGTACGAGGGGAAGCTTGAGCCCCAAAAGTTGGAAGAACTTGGGGGAGTTTTGACAAGTCTGGATGCCGGAGATTCAATTGTAGTTGCCAAGGCTTTCTCTCACATGCTTAACTTAGCCAACTTGGCTGAAGAGGTTCAGATAGCTCACAGGCGAAGAATTAAGTTGAAAAAGGGTGATTTAGCTGATGAGGCTTCTGCAACCACCGAATCAGATATCGAAGAAACCCTCAGGAGACTTGTCGTGCAACTCAACAAGTCACCTGAACAAGTTTTTGATGCTTTGAAGAACCAAACTGTGGATCTTGTCCTTACTGCACATCCTACTCAGTCCGTTCGGAGATCTTTACTTCAGAAGCATGGAAGGTTTGTGCTAGTAAAAGCAGGGAAATAATACTTTTCAACTTTTCCGTCTCCGGTTTTTCTGACTCACATTTTTTTTTTTTTTTGTTTTTTAAGGATTCGGAATTGTTTAACTCAGTTGTATGCCAAAGATATCACTCCTGATGATAAGCAGGAACTTGATGAGGCACTACAAAGAGAGGTATGTGTTCACCTGTTGGCTTTATCTCGCCTGTTATTTGTATGTTAAGGGATTTACTTTCATGGTGAAATTTGTAGTATTATACTCCCTCCGTCCCAAAATGATGGTCCCATTCCCCTTTTTGTTTGTCCTAGGAAGTTAGTCTCATTTCCAAAATCAAGACTTTAAAATCAAAGAATTTCTAAAACTTATAATGTAACCTTAAAATGTTTGAAAAGTCAAACGTGACTATCAATTTGGGACAGAGGGAGTATAGTTTTGTTACCAAATCATATGGCCTTAACTTGTTTATCCCAAAATAAGAAATCAAGCTACTGAAGTTCTATAGTGACTTTTAACAGGAATACCAAAAAAATACTCCTTCCGTCCCATTTTAAGAGTAAAAAATATGGGTGGCTTCAAGAATTAAGGAAAAGAGGAAAAGGTGATGTGTTGTGAGTGTTGATAGTTGGGTAGGAGAGAGAAATTGGGGTAAGAGTTAGTGGATAATTGTTTTAAGTATGACATGTAGGACCCATTTTCCATTTTAGGATTTTGACTCTTAAAATGGGACGCCCTTTAGGAAACTTTTGACTCTTAAAATGGGACAGAGGGAGTATAAGTTAGTGTGTTTCGTTCATCATATCTACTTGTAAACATGCAGGCTTGCATATTGTAAGAAATCTTAATCAAAATTTAATAGCGTGTTTTCTTGATCATTATTCTTTGCTTGGATTTTTGGTCAGTGATCCCTAATTTGTTCTTTTATACTCAGTATTCCTTTATTGATTGTAGATACAAGCTGCATTTCGGACAGATGAAATTAGGAGGACTGCTCCAACTCCACAAGATGAGATGAGGGCAGGAATGAGCTACTTCCACGAGACAATTTGGAAGGGAGTGCCTAAATTTTTGCGCCGTGTCGACACCGCATTAAAGAATCTAGGAATAAATGAGCGTGTTCCTTATAATGCCCCTCTTATTCAATTCTCCTCTTGGATGGGTGGAGATCGCGATGGTATTATAAATTCCCACACGAGAATATGAATATTGCTGTATTTTCGTCAAATTGTTATCAGTGTCTTGAGTAACTGATATGACCTGCAGGAAATCCGAGGGTAACTCCTGAAGTAACGAGGGATGTTTGCTTATTAGCAAGGATGATGGCTGCAAATATGTACTTTTCCCAGATCGAGGACCTCATGTTTGAAGTAATTCAATCATTTATCACTCCCGTCCTTGAAAGATAATCTCATTTGACCTTTGATGGTCAACACAATGAAATTTGACGAAACATTGGCAATCTAACCATCCTAGTGACATTCTAAAATTTGTTATTAATAAATCATTTCATTAAATTATATATCAATAACAATTTTTATAAATTCATTAGGATAATTAGACTGCCATTAACTCGGTCAAACTTCATATGTGTTGACCATCATAAGTCAAATGAGAGTATCTTTCCAGGAGGGTGTAGCTATATTCTCAATCATATATTGAGCACTGACAACTCATTTCTCAGACTCATTATGATTTTCCTGTTTCTTTATTAACTATCTGTTGCAGCTATCAATGTGGCGCTGCAACGATGAACTTCGTACTCGTGCAGATGAACTTCATAGGTCGTCAAAAAGAGATGCAAAACATTATATCGGTATGTTGGTGCATATTGTCTAACTTTGGAAGTGCTAGATTTTTGATGAAATCAACAATCTTGCATTTGGTTATTTCTATGATCTTTGAATTCAAGAATGCAATTTGATGCTTCGTTATACTTCTATTGTACCTTGTTGTAATTTCCTTCTAAACCACGAATGCCATTTTGACTAAGCTCGTGCATATGTATGTTTTAAAGTTGTTATCCAGCCACATACCAATGGGGTTATTCGACCACCTGTGTTTGTAAAAATATGTCACTATGGCACCTGTGTTTGAGAATAGAAGATTTTATACTCTCAAAACAACATTTTTTTAATTTTGACCCTCATTATTCTCTGTAAAATTACAATAAATTGCATTTTGACCCCCATTTGATCTTTACCCAGCTACTATCATGTAATTTTCTATCACTAAGTTTATCTTGACCCCACACCCACCCCAATTCTCCTAAATCTTAACCTTTGTTAATGATGAAGCTAATTCATCCATACTCATGAACGGAGGACAGCTTTAGTAATTGCACACACACACGCATGCATAACGTTTGAAATATTTGGCGTTTGGCGGGAGAACTGTTTTAAAGCTAATATTTTGGATTATACGTCAAAAACACAATATTATCAGTTATATTGATATCATGTTCTCATTTGTGTTCGATGATGCAGAGTTTTGGAAGCAAATTCCGCCAAATGAGCCCTACCGTGTAATATTGGGTGATGTGAGGGATAAGTTATATCATACACGTGAACGCTCGCGGCAATTATTAGCTAATGGCGTCTCCGATGTTCCTGAGGAGACGACTTTCACAAATATTGAGCAGGTCTTTTCACTTTTCTGATTTTTTAATCCATATTGGTATTCACAAATATTGTGTCAACATATACTAGTCTTAAGATTTTTTATTCATGGGAGGAATACATATGATATTGTTTATTCCATTGAGGTTGCCTTAATGATTTTTATGAGAATATTAATTTCTGCTTTTTTGTGCCTTTAGTTCCTGGAACCTCTTGAGCTCTGTTACAGATCACTCTGTGCTTGCGGGGACCGCCCAATTGCAGACGGAAGCCTCCTCGATTTCTTAAGACAAGTTTCTACCTTTGGGCTATCCCTTGTGAGACTTGATATAAGGCAAGAATCTGATAGGCACACTGATGTAATGGATGCTATAACAAGGCATCTAGAAATCGGTTCATATCGAGAATGGTCAGAAGAGCGAAGGCAGGAATGGCTCTTATCTGAACTAAGTGGGAAACGCCCTCTTTTCGGGCCTGATCTTCCACAAACCGAAGAAATTGCTGATGTTTTGGGCACGTTTCATGTCATTTCCGAGCTCCCATCTGATAACTTTGGTGCCTACATAATTTCAATGGCCACTGCCCCATCTGATGTACTTGCAGTCGAGCTTTTACAACGTGAATGCCATGTCAAAAACCCGTTAAGAGTTGTACCTTTATTTGAAAAACTTGCTGATCTTGAGTCTGCTCCCGCTTCAGTATCTCGCCTTTTCTCAATTGATTGGTATCGTAATAGGATTAACGGAAAGCAAGAAGTTATGATTGGATATTCAGATTCAGGGAAAGATGCTGGTCGGTTATCTGCAGCATGGCAACTATACAAGGCTCAAGAAGAGCTTATAAAGGTGGCAAAACAGGTTGGGGTAAAGTTAACAATGTTTCATGGTCGGGGAGGGACAGTTGGAAGAGGAGGGGGTCCCACCCATCTTGCTATATTATCTCAGCCTCCTGATACAATACATGGATCGCTTCGTGTGACTGTTCAAGGTGAAGTAATTGAACAGTCGTTTGGTGAGGAGCATTTGTGTTTTAGAACTCTACAACGCTTTACAGCAGCAACGCTTGAGCATGGAATGCATCCTCCAATCTCACCAAAGCCGGAATGGCGTGCACTCATGGATGAGATGGCAATAGTTGCTACTAAAGAATATCGCTCCATTGTGTTTCAGGAACCTCGATTTGTTGAGTATTTCCGCCTGGTAAGTCTCTCTTATACGACTCCATAATGTTTATTTTCTGGGTGATAATCCACCCTTTACTGAGGTTCATACATCATTACTCCCTCCATGCCAAATAAATGTCACACCTTGACTTTTTTGGTCAATTTGTTGAACTTTGACCAAATAGTTATGAGCATTTAATTATCTTCGTGTTGTTCTAGAAACTCCCTCCATGCCAAATAAATGTCACACCTTGACTTTTTTGGTCAATTTGTTGAACTTTGACCAAATAGTTATGAGCATTTAATTATCTTCGTTTTGTTCTAGAAATGATTATTGATGCAACAATTGAAAACCATTCAGTAACCTTTTTTTTTTTTTTTTTTTTTTTTTTTTTTAAGAACTTCACGAAGATAAACAGTTTTTCATAAAATGTTGGTTAAAGTTCAATCAAAGTTAACCAATAAAATAAATGTGAGACATTATTTTGGGACGGAGGGGTACTATTCTTGGGTTGCTTGAAAGCTCTAGTTTCCATTTAATACTATTAACAATACCTGCTTGTACCATGTACTCCCTCTGTCCCATCCGACTTACGATTTTCTCTCTCGACACGGGGATTAAGAAATACTACTATTATAAGAGAAAAGAGAATGAGTGGAGGAGGTGTTGTGAGTATGAAAAGTAAAATAGGAGAGATAATGAGTGGGAGGAATAGTAAGAGGATTGTTGTTGTGAGTATGACAAGTGTGTCCCATTGAATATAAGAATAATATAAAATTGCCATTTTGGGACGTCCTAAGTCGAGTGGAACGCCCAAAATGGAAAATTGTCCTAAGTCGGGTGGGACGGAATGAGTATAACTCATCTCCCCTTGAATTATGCAGGCGACACCGGAGACGGAGTACGGTCGGATGAACATTGGAAGCCGTCCATCGAAACGGAAGCCTAGTGGTGGAATTGAATCACTCCGAGCAATCCCGTGGATCTTTGCATGGACTCAAACCAGGTTTCATCTTCCAGTTTGGCTTGGCTTTGGAGCAGCCTTCAAGCATGTGATTGAAAAGGACATTAAAAACCTTCAAATGCTCAAAGAAATGTACAATGAATGGCCTTTCTTTAGGGTGACCATTGATTTAGTTGAGATGGTGTTTGCCAAGGGGGACCCGGAAATCGCAGCCTTGTATGAGAAGCTTCTCGTATCACAAGATCTTTTGCCTTTTGGCGAGCGCTTAAGAGCCAATTTTGAAACCACTAAAAGTTTTCTCCTCCAGGTATATTGTAAGCCACATTTTGTGGCACTTTTTTATGACTTTATATTTACCCTTTATATATATATATATATATATATATATAATAGATGAGTTACCTTTTATTGGGAGGTGTGAAAACGGGTTACATCTTTTGTTACATGAATTACATCTTATTATAGTAGTATAGTACTACCTCTGTCCCTAAATGAGTGTCAAAATTTCATTTTAAGGGACAAAACTTTTGTATAATTTGGTGGCAAAATTCATATATAATCTTTGTAATCCTCTTTACAAACATTTAGTTTTTGTAAGTATGGGGACAAAGTTATGATAAAAATGGACACTCATTTTGGGAAAACTTTTTCCTGAAAGAAAATGGACACTCATTTAGGGACAGAGGGAGTAACATAAAGCCGACTTCTATGCAGTCGGACTGGACAGCTTCATGAGCAGATTTTGTCATTGTGCTTGTTTGCTGCTTTGTTTTTCTTTTCTTTTATATATATAATACTTTCTGTGAATTTTTTAGATTGCTGGGCACAAGGCTCTGTTAGAAGGAGACCCGTACCTGAAACAAAGACTTAGACTACGTGATTCTTACATAACAACCCTTAACGTGCTGCAAGCTTACACATTGAAGCGTATACGGGACCCTAGCTTTGATGTGAGGGCAAGGCCACATTTGTCAAAGGAGATATCGGAGTCATCCAAACCTGCTGCCGAGCTGGTGAAGCTCAACCCTACAAGTGAGTACGCTCCTGGATTGGAAGATACCCTTATTTTGACCATGAAAGGTATTGCTGCTGGAATGCAGAATACTGGCTGACCCTAGCTTTACAATAATGTCTCTCTGCAGTAACTAGATCTTAAACCTCTACTCCTACTTTAGGCCGAGTATGGAATGCTGCAAGTCATTATTGTCAGTGTTGTATGCTACAAATGTTATATTTTATGTTATTTATTTATGCTGCTGGGAACGGAGCGATATACACTCCTCCTTTCCATAGTGTTATTGTGAGTATGATAGTGTTATTGTGAGTATGATAAGTGAGTTTTACTAAATAAAACAATATTATAGACTGTTTCTTTTTAAGAATATGATATTGTTATATTTTATTTTCTGAGAAAATGGCTTTTTTCTTGTGGGACAGGCAAAATCAAAATAAGTATTTTGTATATAAGACGGAGGGGCCGGGTACATGGTTGCATTACTTTTTAGCAGAAAATTTTGGGGAAATTAGTTTTTTCATGTGTTATATAAAGGTTTTGTTTTTAAATATACAGACAAGGTGTTTAATGTAGGGACCGCGACCACCACCAGCACTCTCCACATTAGTATGATATTGTCCGCTTTGGGTCCAGCTCGCACGGATATGTTTTTGGGTCAACCCTCCAAAAGGCCTCATACTAATGAAGTGGGTGGGTGCTCTTATATACCTTGCAATTATTTCCTCAATTGCCGATATGGGACTTTGGGTTGCCACCCAACAATCCTCCCCTCAAACCAAGGACCACACCGCTATGGCCCGCAGTGTTTCCTCTGACCCATATCGGCGAAAGCTTGTACCAACCGCTCGCGAAACACCATCGCCCTCGATTGCAAGACTCGATTCGCTATGTCGCACAAGGGGAACCCCACCATATAAAGCACACACGGTCCACCCGGTCGGGCCCATCCGAACCATGGCTCTGATACCACTTGTAGGGACCGCGACCACCACCACCACTCTCCACATTAGTATGATATTGTCCGCTTTGGGCCCAGCCCGCACGGATTTGTTTTTGGGTCAACCCCCAAAAGGCCTCATACTAATGAAGTGGGTGGGTGCTCTTATATATCTTGCAATTATTTCCTCAATTGCCGATGTGGGACTGTGGGTTGCCACCCAACAATCCTCCCCTCAAACCAAGGACCACACCGCTATGGCCCGCAGTGTTTCCTCTGGCCCATATCCGCGAAAGCTTGTACCAACCGCCTGCGAACACCATCGCCCTCGATTGCAAGACTTTGGGTGCTCTTATATACCTTGTAATTAAATTCAGCTTTTGTTTTAAGGTTTAAACTCGCTATTTTATTTGTAGATGTTTTAGGGCTTAAATGCACTGTTTTAAAGCATAAATTTGGTTTTGGTTACTTTTTTTCTGGATTCTTCGAGTGGTTTTCTTCGACTGTACGATTCTTTGTTAGGGTGGAGTGTGACAGTTTTTCTTCATTTTTCTTTCTTTAGATCTCCCTGAGTGGTCTGAGTTGCACCAGCGTTGAAGTTGCTAACCCTTGGGGAAGAGTTATAAAATTAGTTATTTAAACTTTATAAGATTATTGGTAGTAAATTATTATTGGAATTACTTTCTTACTTGTCCAAATTACAAAAAATAAATAAATGGAAATCTTTTGTAATTATCCATAAATGGATATCTGGATCATTATCCAACATTTCTTTGTTAACCATGATTAAGATCGTTTTCAGAATTACGAAAAGAAAAAAACTTGTATGAGAACATCATGACCCGTCTCATAGTAGAGACGGGTCATTTTTGACCCATGGCCCACAGGGAAAAAAAAAGTTGTTTTTTTTTTTTTAATTTTAATATTATTATTTTTGTTTTTTTTTTTTCGGTTTGTCAAAAGTAATAGTTACTATAACTAAATGTAACAAACGTGTTACTTATATGTAACAGTTTGTATACATAAAAGTAATACATATATACAGAAAAGTAACAGTGTTTTTTTTTTTTTTTTTTTATGTTTTCTTCGTTTCTCAAAAGTAATACTTATTACAACTAAAATTTAACGAACGTGTTACTTATATGTAACAGTGTTTATACATAATTGTAACACATATGTATAGAAAAAGTATTAATTCAACCATTTACATTTTTAGAGCTAAAAACATTTGATTAGTATTACATGTAAAAGTATTACATTATCTATAGAAATATGTTATAATTTCTTTTATTAAAGTGTTACATTTACTTGTACAAACAATTACATTCATTTATATGAGTTGTTACATTTCAAATGTTACTTTCTTTCAAAAAATTAAATCAAAATACACAATATTTTACATTTTTGCAAAAACACTATTACATTTCAGTATAAATGATAATTACATTTAGATATTGTTTGGATTACACGTAATTATAGTTAGTATTACATTTGAAAAAAATGGGTAAAACGAGCTTTTGTTTTTGTAAAACAGGTGTAACGTTTACTTATGAACAATGTTACTTTATATGTATACAGTCATTACATTAAATTATGGTAACTATTACTTTGGTAAACGACGGAAAAGTCGGAAAAAAAAAAAAAAAACTCGAAAAAAAGCAAAAAAAAAAAAAATTAAGCCAATGGGTGGTTGCCACGTGGCAGGTTATGCCCCATGGGTCATGGATCCGGTTCAATGGATCGAGTCGGGTGGGTAAAAAACCCGTCTCATAGACGGATATAGGTGTTCTCATGGCAGACTAGCTCTTATGAAAATTGTTTCTATATTTATTTATAATTGGATTTTCGTTTACTAAAAGGATATTTTTTTTAATTATTGATGATTAAAGACAGAAAGTTTGGAAGAATAGATATATGTTTGACATAAACACTCTTGGGCTCTATGTAATTATGAACATCTTGTGTATTTTGGCATGAATTGCTTCATTTGAGGTAAAATAATATCTTCAAACCAGCAGGAGTAGGTACATCATACATAGCAATTTACGACTTACCATGACTAAAAATAAGTCTTTTTAGAAATAGACCAAAATGAGTGAGTGCTTGACCTTGACTTTTGTTGATTGTCCTTGCGTATAATACAACCTAACATAAACGGGGCTGATAAAATCAAAACTTAATCCTTCAATGAACTTTTTGAGGTATGTGGATTTTAATGCCCTTGTAAAAATGGATTTTTTTTACAACTTCAAATAATAGATCATTTATTACAAAAACCTTCCAAATTAAAGTACTTAATTCAATAACCTTGGGAATCAAAGAACTGGCCATTATTTCGGATTTCAAAATTTGAACACTCTGCGTAGCCCCTATAGCTGCACCCCCAGGAAATTAATTACCTAAAACAATCTTACTTTCAAAAGTATGTGGATTTTATTAGCTTAGTTATAATGCATTTTTTTTTTTGAAATATATATTCACTTTTTGACACAACTTTTGAGGTTATTATTGCCAGTTTATTTGTTAATTTAAACTCCAAGAAAAGAATAAAATAAAAACTGAGATTTTGGTGCCTTATAGAAGCATCTTTGTAAAAAGTAGAAGTTTAAATTTCAACGAGTGTTACTTAGGTGAACTTTCACAAATAAGAAAAATTGGTAAACGAAAAATATGGGAAGAAATTTTTAAAACTAGGATAATTAATTTCCATTGATAATTTTTAGGGTATTAAATTGTTTATTTATTACGTACTAAATAAAAAATAAATGGTTTCTCTTACTATTCAAAAGATTTTTCTAAAAAAAGCTATAAGATATTTTTTTTAAAATAAACACTTTTACAATATTGGCTAGAAAATACGATGTATGACTATATAAGATTATACAAAAGAGACTATTTTAAAAAACACAAATTAATGAAAAAATAGAGTTGTTAATAATATTAATCATTCAAAAATAAGATAATTATTTCTATATAACAATAGTTATGCAAATAAAATTAGGTAGTTATAGTAGCTATATTGATATAGTTCATGTTATTTATCAAAAAAGTGCATTTAACCACTGGCTGATAAAATCAAAAATTAATTTAAACACTCTTGGGCTCTATGTAATTATGAACATCTTGTGTATTTTGGCATGAATTGCTTCATTTGAGGTAAAATAAATTAAAAGATACTCCATCCGTCTCAGTTTAAGGTTCTTAGTTTGACTATGCACACTTATTAAGAAACTAAGGTAAAAACAAAGAAATGAGTCAACCAAAAGTAGAAAGTGAAGGATATAAATGTCCAAAACACAATTCATGAAGCAAGTGGGTGAAAGTAAGTTAGGTAATTAATGTTTTTTTTTGTAATTAAATGAACTTTTTGAGGGCAAGATTCTCCAATGCACTTTTCATTCTTTTCCATTTATGAAATAAAGCAACTAAGAACCTTAAACTGGATTGGGACAGACAAAAAAGGAAAGTAAGAACATTAAACTGGGACGGAGGGAGTACATATTTAATCAATTTTAATTGGGTTAATTACAAATTAGGGCCTAAAGTCTTATATGAGGTCCCCAATTGGGGCCTGACTTTTATTTTTTTAGGGATTTAGGGCATGTATTGATATATATTTTTTTTTTTGCCAAATTAGGGCTTTTTGACGATTTCCATCCAAAAACACCGTTAAGTGAACATGTGCTTTGCATGTGACTTTAAGTGAGGGTACTTTTGTCATTTCAGATGGAAATCATCAAAAAGTCAGGCCCCAATTTGGGACTTTAATAATACTTTAGCCCCTAATTTGTAATTAACCTTGTTTTTTTTTCAAATACTCAAAAATTCTAAATTATTTTGCTGTGTCTAATTACACATTCATCTTAATTATTATGAATAGATTTTGAATAAATTTTTTAGTTTAATCTATTTTAATAAAAAATTAAGCATTTTTATTGATTGTATTATTGATGGTTTATCAATAACTAACAAGTTTCAAATTTTCATTATAGTCTGATTGAATCAATCTAAAATTATTATTCAAATTTTCATTAGACTTATTGAATCATTCTAAGTCCATAAGGAGTGGCTCAGTGGTAGAGCCAAACTTCACAATGTGTGAGGTCCCGGGTTCGATCCCTTCCCATGCCTCCTAGGACATTATTATTATAAGGGGGTAAGTGGGGAACCACTAACGATCCTCTTCAAAAAAAAAATAAAAATAATAATAATAATAAAAAATATTGAATCATTCTAAAATTACACCTTCACCCTAATTATTACGAATAAATATCACCGCGAAATTCGACTTATTTACAAAAATGTCACCGCACATTTTGAAACATGTTTTTTCCTAATTGTTAGAAAAAACTGGTTTTTCATATGACATACTCTTGTTAACTATTTATAAAAATACATTTGTGCGCTTTTTCAAAAAATAATTTTTATTTTAAAATTATCACCCCACATTTTTAAAACTTATTGTTTTATAGATAAACTAAACTAAAATTATTATTCAAAAATTTATTAGTAATAATTAGAGTGAAAGTCTAATTTTAGATGATTCAT
Source organism: Campanula takesimana (assembly GCA_026119855.1). Lineage (NCBI taxonomy): Eukaryota > Viridiplantae > Streptophyta > Magnoliopsida > Asterales > Campanulaceae > Campanula > Campanula takesimana. The sequence goes on from JAOWBW010000983.1 coordinate 291,726, forward strand.
TCTGACTAATGAAAATTTGAAACTTGTTTGTTATTGATAAATCATCAATAATACTATCATAAAAATGCTTTAGATAAACTAAACTAAAATTATTATTCAAAATTTATTCGTACTAATTAGGGTGAATGTGTAATAATCATTTTTAGGATAGAGGAGGAAGGGAGTAATTAGACACAACAAAATAATTTAGAATTTTTGAGTTTTGTATAAAAACAAGGGTTGATTACAAATTAGGGCCTGAAGTATTATTAAAGTCCCCAATTGGGGTTGACTTTTTGATGATTTCCATCCGAAATGACAAAAATACCATCACTTAAAGTCACATACAACGCACATGTTCACATAACGGTGTTTTTGGATGGAAATCGTCAAAAAGCCCTAATTTGGGAAAAAAATATCAATACAAGCCCTAAATCGCTAAAAAATAAAAGTCAGTTCCCGATTGGGGACCTCATATAAGACTTTAATCCCTAATTTGTAATTAACCCATTTTAATTTTGCTCAAGGATTGAGTGAGAGTACAAGTGATTGCGATTTTGACTCATCAGTTGATGAGCCAAAATTAGCTCCCCATTGTGAATGGTCTTATGGTGATATTATTGCCCAAGCATTTTATTTTCTAATATTAGAAAACACTTTGATGCCTTCTTCAACCTCTTTTTATGATCATACCAAGATTCCGAGAAGGAGATGGAAGTTACGTCTTACGCTTCTCGAACAAAGAAGCCATTATGGCTATGACGATACACCCACATTTCCGATTCACAAAATTTTGGGGGAAACTAGTTTCCCCCTAATGTTAAAAAAAGTCCGGTTTTGGACAACCAGCAAACCAATTCCTACCTTTTCTGAACCGGTTCTCGCTCATTAAAAAAATTCGATCAAAATTTTTGTAAACCGGCCTTTTATGCGGCTTTGGATGTACGACTCTTTCGCTCTCCCATCTCTAACCGTGCTCTCTCCATCTCTCTCAGACCTAGCCACCTCCATCTCTTTCACTCTTCGACCTAACCTCCATTTCTCTCACTCCCCGACTAACCGTCGCCGTCGCTATCTCCATCTCACTCTCTCTCAGACCTAACGACGGTCATACTCACTCTATTTCACTCGATTGCACTCGATTTCAAGCAGAATGAGGTTGATTTCAAATCCAAAAGCAAAGAAATATGTAATGAAGAAGAGGACGGGCGTGATGGAGGTATGTGTTGATTTCAAAAATTTTCCGCTTGATTCTCACTCTATTTTGTTCGCTTATTGTGTTGATTTCAAGCATTTTTTGTTATGTTTTTGTGATGCTTGTTTAGTTATGTTGAGTTTGGTACTTGTTACTAAGTGATTTAAACAAGCAAAAGAGTCTTTGTTGAATAAAGTTGAAGACTTTCCGTCAATCAAACATGATCACATTGACAAGGTTGTTTGGAGCAAAGACAACGAGGAGATGAAGAGGAAGAAAGCTGATGGTTCGACTGCAGCATATGTCAGCAAACTAGGTCTAGAAAGGGCGTTAGTCAGTGAAATTGTAACTTATTGTTTTTAAGTCCAAACTTATTATTTTAACTTATTAACCTGCTGTTTTTTATGATTAAACATGTGTATTAAGTTGTATTATAAGCTCATGTTCAAACTGTTTGTTTCAAAAGAAATTGCACGGTTATTATAATATCAAGTTTGTCTGTTAAATTACGAAGTTACACTAATAAAACACCAAGTATAGATCCGATACTGCATAACTTGATTAACCACCAGGCTGCACTAATTAAACACAAAGTTACTGTACTAAAACATAAAGTTAAAATAGTAAAACACCAAGTTACTATACTAACAACACTAAGTTATATTATAGTTGATGTTCAAAATGCTTATTTCAATAGAAATTGCATGGTTATTATAATAACAAGTTTGTCTGTTTCAAAGACCAAGTTACACTACTAAAATACCAAGTATATATCTGATATAGCATAACATCTTTAACCAGCAACTTGCACTAACAAATCACCAAGTTATTGTATTAAAACATAAAGTTACAATACTAAAACACCAAGTTACTAAACTAAAACAACACCAATTTATATATAACCCGATATTCAAAATGCTTTATTTCAATGTTATTATAATATCAAGTTTGTATGCTCAAACATCAAGTTACGCTACTAAAATACTAAGTATAGATCTGATACAACATACCTTGATTAACCACCAGGCTACACTAATAAAAAATCAAGTTATTGTAATAAAATATCAAGTTACAATACTAAAACTCCAAGTTACTATACTAAACAACAAGTTACACCAAATCAATTCTATTTCAATTTGAGCAGTTCGAACATCTCTATTTCAATTTGAGTAGAAAACGACAACATGATTTAAATTAAGTGTAGATTTGGTGTTTTTGAGCCCAATGAAGATATACATCTCTTCAAATTGATCTTCATTGTCTTTTTCAATCTCCATCTCCATCTCCACATCCATCTTCTATAAGGAGAAAATCAATTTCAATTAGATTAAATAGCGCATTCGAATATCAATTTCAAATTAAAAAAAAAACCGTGATAATTGATGAACAAACTTGTAAAGATTCATACCTATTCAATCATATTTTTGAAAGCTCATCTCCTCTGAAATGGCAGTAGAGAGATGGAGAGAGAGAAAGAGAGAGAGAGAGAGAGAGAGAGAGAGAGAGAGAGAGAGAGAGAGAGATGACGGAAGAAGGGAAAAGACGGCCGAAAAGATCGCATGTGTGTGGGCTACTGTGTGTTTTCCACGTTTTATGCCCTAGATTCATTAACCGATTTACTGCCTCTTGAACTGCGAATTATTAATGAACTGGTTTCTCCAATATCAAAACAGGTCTTTTTTTAATGTTTGGGGGAAACTAGTTTCCCCCAAAACCAACTCTTTCTGATTTAGTATATTGGATCTCAGTTGATTGGGCAATCTTGGTCTAATACTCTTGTATTTTCACTTTACTTTATATTCAACAATCACTTTATCTTTAGGAGTCACCCTGAACTTTAACTCGTGTAAGCTCACCTACGTAGGGATTCGACGGTTTTTGTAAGACCTGTTGTCTTTTACGACGCCCTAGATACGGGATGTATCCCATTCTTCTCATCATAGTCCAAACTGGCATCTTTGAGTCCCTGCATGAAGCCGATAAACTGTCAACATAACATAAACGTATTGGGCCGCACGCAAAGAACAAAATGTAAAAAGGATTCGAAATGGGGCTGTGTGGCCGCATAGGGGGCCCACATAGAAGGTGCTGACCAAGGTGATCGCATGGCTATCAAAGAGGTGGAGTTACCAGACGCCTATGCGGGCGCCTTAGGTTACCGGATAAGGTTGGTCTCTGTGGACACCTTAGGCGGCCGCATAGCCCCGTGTGTCTGACGGCCGGACATTTTGCACGAGCAATTTTGATTGCTTTAAACTTATTTTTAGGTTTTTTCGGAATCCATAAGGATTAGGTTTAGATCAAGTAGAATGATTAAGTCTAAATCTAATAACATACATGATTGAGAATCACTGGAACAAGAATATAGCCAGAGTAAGAAAAAGGTTTTCTTATAGCCCGATCTAGCAATCCAACATGAAATGTTCTTGATTCATTCGTGTGTGGATACCGTTAGAGGTGGTCGTCCGAAAGAGCAGCACTTGCAGTCCTAGAATTGTAATATGTTTTACAAAGGTTAGTAATTGTTACTTGGATTATCGAAATAATTGTTTTGCAAGGATCTGTTAGACGTTTTGTACTACCTCCGTCTCAGAGTAATGTTGGTGTGTATGCCCTAGGCACGATGTTTGGACGACTAATGTTATCATTTGCTTAATGCTTTAATAAAGATATTGAATGTTTGATTATTATATCTTTTGTATGTTTATTATAATAATCTCCGTCCCTGATAATTATGATTAATTATTAGTATAAGTTTAATAGATAATCATATGATGATTATGTTTTTGAGATACAATTAGACTTAAGGGTATTTGTTGGAGAACAAATATTGGACTGACCCCTATGAGATTTATGTCATGGTCACAATGTCATAATTAAGTCTCATATAGTTATATCACTGGAATCTTTAGACCTGAGGTTATTACAGTCTTCTACATGATGAACATTATGTTTGACACATTCAAACGTTACCCTTAACCGGGTAGCTATAAAGAATGTGATTGGCATAATCAGAATCATGTAGGGAAGGGTAATAAGCCAAGAAGGGATTTGTTCCTCGTAAAGATAGATGTCAAGCTTTGGCCACTCGATGAATGGTATTGATGAAATGCATGGCCATGCTCAAATGAATTGATTGGATCGATGTCATTTGTATTATCAATACATTCGGGATCAAGAAAGAATTGAACAAAGGTAAGTTGACCATTGACCATGGCTTACGTTCAATAGACATCATGAAACAAAGAGATTGTTTTATGTTCTATTTAGGAAACTTTGGATTACAAAGTTATACTAATTGGGTAGTCATAATGGCTTGCTAGAGTCTGCTTATGACTTACCAGGTTTGAATGGTTCAGACTCGTTGACAACTTAGTATAATCCTATTGGGTCACACACGCAGAACGGATAATTAAAAGGAACGAAAAACGAGAAAAAACTGGTTATGGTCCGTTTGATGATGAGTCAAGTTGATATTCCTTTATCCTTTTGGGGACATGCACTAGAAACTGCTGCTCTTACACTAAATAGAGTTACAACTAAATCGGTTCAAAAGACTCCATATGGGAAATGGACTGGAAAGAAGCCATGTCTTTCTTTCATGAAATTTTGGGGTTGTGAGGCTTATGTCAAGAGACTTGTCTCTGACAAACTTGCACCAAAATCTGACAAATGTATTTTCGTTGGTTACCCTAAGGAAACTAAGGAATATTATTTTTACAACCGCACGGACAACAAGGTGTTTGTTGCTCGAGATGGTACTTTTTTAGAGAAAGAGTTTCTCTCCAAAAGAACTAGTGGGAGTAAAATCAATCTCGAAGAGGTTTGAGAACCTGAAAATAACATGGAACCGATGGTTGGATCTGAACAAGTTTCACAAGGAGTTATGGAACCTATTAAGAATACTCAAGCTCCTCGCAGAACTGGTAGGGTGCGATCCGAACCTGAGAGATATGGATTTCTCATGACGGATAGCAATGAAGTAGAAGTCATTATTGATGACGAACCTACTTCCTATCAAGAAGTGATGTCCGCTCCTGATTCAGATAAATGGCTTGGAGCCATGGAATCTGAAATTAAGTCCATGTATGATAATCAAGTGTGGAACTTGATTGATGCACCCGAAGGTGTAAAAACCATAGGATGTAAGTGGGTTTTCAAAAGAAAACAGACTTGGATGGAAAGGTGCATACTTTATAAAGCTAGACTTGTAGCGAAAGGCTATAGGCAGATTCATGGTATTGACTATGATGAAACTTTTTCGCCCGTAGCAATGATCAAATCTATAAGAATTTTACTTGCCATAGCCGCATATTTTGACTATGAGATATGGCAAATGGATGTCAAAATAGCGTTCCTTAACGGGAACCTACTTGAGGATGTGTATATGACACAACCTGAAGGTTTTGTAAGTCCAGAAAATTCTAACAAAGTATGCAAGTTGCAGAGATCCATCTATGGATTGAAGCAAGCCTCTAGGAGTTGGAATATTCGATTTGATGAATCGGTCAAAGAGTTTGGCTTCATCAAGAACGAAGATGAACCTTTTGTATACATGAAGATTAGTGGGAGCGTAGTATTATTTCTTGTGCTATATGCTGATGACATATTGCTCATTGGAAACGTCATTCCTGCACTACAGTCTATAAAGACTTGGTTAGGAAAGTGTTTCTCAATGAAAGATATGGGAGAAGCCGCTTACATCCTTGGCATAAAGATCTATCGTGATAAATCTAAGAAGTTGATTGGATTGAGTCAAAGTACATATATTGACAAAGTTCTTAAGAGATTCCGCATGGAAAACTCTAAGAGAGGAAATTTGCTAGTAGCTCATGGCATAACTCTAAGCAAGAATTAGTGTCCTAAGACAACTTATGAGCATGAGAGAATGAATGGAATCCCATATGCTTCTGCAATTGGATCCATCATGTATGCAATGATATGTACTAGACCTGATGTCTCGTATGCTTTGAGCATGATGAGCAGATACCAATCAGATCCTGGTGAGAGTCACTGGATTGCAGTCAAGACGATTCGTAAGTACTTGTGAAGAACTAAAGACTCGTTCTTGGTTTATGGAGGTATGGAAGATGATCTCGTTGTAAATGGTTACACGGATGCAAGCTTCCAAACTGACAAGGATGATTCAAGATCGCAATCTGGATTTGTGTTTATGCTTAATGGTGGTGCTGTTAGTAGGAAGAGTTCAAAGCAAAGTACCGTAGCTGATTCTACAACTGAATCTGAGTATATAGCTGCATCCGATGCTGCTAAAGAGGCCGTTTGGATTAAGAAGTTCATTGGTGAACTAGAGGTGGTTCCTAGCATTGCTAATCTAATAGACCATTATTGTGATAATAATGGTGCTATTTCTCAAGCAAAGGAACCTAGATCGCATCAGAAATCCAAACACATACTTAGGCGTTTTCATATCATTCGAGAGATCGTTGATAGAGGAGACGTGAATATATTCAGAGTACCAACTTAAGATAAATTGTTGACCTATTAACAAAGGGTCTTCCACAAGCGAAGCATGATGGTCATGTTAGGTCTATGGGTATTCGATACAATAATTAGGCCTACTGCAAGTGGGAGATTGTTGGTGTGTATTCCCTAGGCACGTTGTTTGAACGATTAATGTTATCATTTGCATAATGCTTTAATAAAGATATTGAATGTTTGATTATTATATCTTTTACATGTTTATTATAATAATCTCTGTCCCTGATAATTATGATTAATTATTAGTATAAGTTTAATAGATAATCATATGATGATTATGTGTATGAGATACAATTAGACTTCTGGGTATTTGTTGGAGAACAAATACTGGACTGACCCCTATGAGATTTATGTCATGGTCACAATGTCATAATTAAGTCTCATATAGTTATATCACTGGAATCTCTAGACCTGAGGTTATTACTGTGAGCGCGCGCCCCCGCCGCCTCGCGCTTCGGGTTGTAAGGGCTTGATTGTTGCTCGATTGTTGTGAGTCGCCACCATGTTTGACGGAACACGGACCGTGATATCTAGATTCGGGGGTTAAGTTATGAATTGAGAAGGTCAAGGAGCACCCAATTCAACCAATCTAGAATTGGTCTTGCTAAGAAATCATCATCGTTGTTTGCGCGCGGGTTTTCCAGTTTTATTGGTTGTTCTCAAGGCGGTTTTCATCCTTCGATTTACCTTTTTAATTGAGAGTCGCCACCATGTTGTTGTTAGAACACGGACCGAGATATCTGGATTCGGGGGTTAAGTTATGAATTGGGAAGGTCAAAGAGCACCCAATTCACCCAATCTAGGATTGGTCTTGCTAAGAAATCATCATCATCGTTTCAAAATCATGCAAAGTGTATGTAAAAGGAAAACAAACAAATAAATAATTGCTTATTTATTTGGGATGTCGGATCATGTGCTTCGAGACCATCTCCATGAATTGGAGAGGCTCTAGGCTGATCCTTTTGATGGAATCACACTACTTCAAAGACAAAGAAGGAGATGAGAAGATAGAAAACAAAGAGTTTTACCTAAGCGTTCTTCAAGAATCCTATGTATGGCCTTGACTAAAGGCCTTGAATCTCCAATGAACTTGACTTGAATGGTGTGGTGAGGGTTTGAATTTCGTGGGTGAGAGAGAGAGGCTGATTATGAGAACCTTTTGATCAGATTTGGAGTGGTTTTTGGGTGAATAAGGAGTCTAGAGTTGACCATTAGATATTCTAGGCAAGAACAACTATATTTATAGGGGTTTTGGACCTAGGGTTTTGGCCAAGAAGGTAAGTTGTGATGGGAATCCAAGACTTGATTCTCACAGAGGTACTTTTGGACTCTAGGATCGTCCATTAGGTTTTCCCGGATTGCTTATGTGTTTGCCAAGAAAAGGGGTTAAGATCAACAAGGAAACTGACCAAAAACCCGACTGTCAAGGGGGATGTCTCGTACGAGACATCAATGTCTCGTACGAGGCATCTCAGTGCTGGAATTCACTATTTACCCTCTGCAGTAGTTTTAATGTTCATTTTGGCCCCTGACTAACAGAGTCAGTCAGAAACTTAACGAAACATGTCCAACTTAACGAGTTTCAACCCAAATCAAAGGCGAGACACAGAAGTAGTGTGATTATGAATGAATGTCCAAAATGGGGTGTCTACAGAGCCCCTCGGCGACAATACTTATGGATGAAGTACCGTTGTCGATAAAAAATACGCGATTTTGAACTGGGGGTATGGTCGTGCTAAAAAGCTGCCTACGTATTCCTCGGAAGGAAATCAGACCAAACATAGTTCGACTCTGAAAACACGCAAAAAATGAGGTTTAAGGTATTTTGAAAATCATTTTTGAAAACAATACTTGCGGTAAGTAAAGCTTTAGATTTTAGGGAGTACCCATACTGAGGAATCAATGGCCTTGACCCAATTCTGAATATACTCTTTTTTTTGCTGATGACGAACCGTCTCCAGTTGCAATCCATACTGAGGAATCAATCTCTTTGACTCCAATTCTGAACATGCCCTGTTATTGATGACGAACCGTCTTTGATTTTTTGGAGACGCCAGTTACCCGGACCTTGATTCTCCTTCCAACGAGGTTGCTTTATTCGCCGGAAAATGTGAATCCTATGTTATTAACATACGTCTTGATAACAATTATCGGACTCTGGGTTTGGAGACGCCAATTACTTGGATCCTTGCTTCTCCTTCTAACGAGGTTGCCTTATTCGCCGGAACAGTGAATCCTATGCCATTAACATACGTCTCGATGGCAATTGTGGGATTCTAAATGGTGGGATCCTATGTTATTAAGTTACGTCTTGATAACAATCGTGGGATACCCGGATTTGGAGACGCCAATTACTCGGACCTTGCTTCCCCTTTCAACGAGACTGCCTTTCCGTTGAAAATGTGAATCCTATACCATTAGCTTACACCTTGATGACAATTATGGGACTCCGAATGGTGGGATCCTGTGTTATTAACTTACGTCTTGATAAAAGTCGTGGGATACTGTAGATACCCCGGGGAACCACGGCTTGGCTAGAGCGGTGAATTATCCTAGGATGTCTAACTTGTTTTTAGATTGTTTAGAGTCGCCACCTATGTTTTTAAAGGAACATAAGAAAAACCTAGAAATAGCCTAATTTATGTACAAAACCAGAGATTCGGGAGAGAAGGGTTCGGGGGTTAGGTGACGGAGTGGGAAGTACTTAAACACCCACTCCGCCCCGCTTATGCGGGTCTTGCTACTATTGGTGTTCTAATGCTAAATGTCCTTCAATTTATTAACAATGCTAACAATTATAATGTAAAGAAAAAAGGGGAAAAGAATGATTTTATTAATTTAATGCTAAATAGTTACATGTTGGACTAGTGCTAAATGATTACATTAAGAAATGAAATATAAATTAAATGAAGTTTGGAATGTCGGGATGTAACCTTGGCCAAACTTCAATAGTGAAGTGGCCTTTTGGTTGTATCCCTTTTTATGGAGATTGCATACTAGTAAGACTAGACAAATAAAATAAGAGAAGAAAAGAGATGTTGTACCTTAGGAAAAAAGACTTCAAACTTGGACTTGAAAATGGTGTTGTTGTAGAGAAAATGTTGTGCAAACACTTTGTGTAGTGTTTTGTAGAGAAGGATTGTTGAGATGATTTGTGTAGAGTTTTTGTTCAAGTCTCAAAAATTGGGTCCTTTTCTAAGGTAGAAGATGGTGGTTTTTATAGGTAAAAAAGAGAGGGAAATGATGGAGGGAAAAGATGATCATCCATGTGAAATGGAATTGACCAATCAAAAATAAGATAAATAAAATAATAAATAAAAGAAATAAAAGAAAATCAAATAAAATAAAAAGGAAATATTTTGTTTTAATGAAAAGGCTAGAAGTGTGGGATTGGGAGTTAATGAGAAAAGGGGGGATGAATGTGGATTTAAAAAGATGGTTTTTGTGATCAAGAAAAGATGTTTGTAAATAAGAAAAGGGAGGGAAATAAGGTGCAATCCGTTACTGCCATATCGGACAGCGCGCGAGTCCCGCCTTTGGGACGGGAGGCGCGCGCTGCCCGTTAGCAGTACCGAAAGCACACGATTCTAAAAATGACAGAAAGGCAGAAATGACTCTAAAATTAATTCTGTTATGCAGTTCAGTCCAAAACTAACGGAATCAGTTAGGAACTTAACCGAAGTAACAAAAATCAATGAAAATAAGTTAAATAAAAATACTTTGTATGCAATCGGGGTGAGAGGTCCAAGGCGGGGTGTCTACAGAGCCCCTCGGCGACGTGGATTGCGAGGCAAAACGCGTCGACGAAAGAAAGACAACCGCCGAGGACATCGACAAGAGAAAACAAAGACTCGATAAAGCAGGAATTTGAAATTACAAAGGATAGAAATGCGCTCCCTGTGTGAGCGACTTTTGCTGATGGAAGAGGTATGGTGGTTTTAATGGTCCACCATGGACCAAAATTGGTGCGCGGTGCGGCATATTCTGATGCGCTGTGCGGCGGTATGGTGATTTGAGCGGTCCAGCATGGACCAAAATTGGTGCGCGGTGCGGCATATTCTGATGCGCTGTGCGGCGGTATGGTGATTTGAGCGGTCCAGCATGGACCAAAATTGGTGCGCGGTGCGGCATATTCTGATGCGCTGTGCGGCGGTATGGTGATTTGAGCGGTCCACTATGGACCAAAATTGGTGCGCGGTGCGGCATATTCTGATGCGCTGTGCGGCGGTATGGTGATTTGAGCGGTCCACCATGGACCAAAATTGGTGCGCGGTGCGGCATATTCTGATGCGCTGTGCGGCACTTGTTGATGCGTGCGGCACCTGGTGCTCTGTCCGGCACCTGTTATGTGTATGCTTTGCAGATATACGTGCTTGTGTGAGATGTGAAATAGGAATTGCGAGAGAAAATTGTGATTGTGGTGTGATATGATCTTGAAAGCACCTTTGTAATGAGAGAGAAGTAATAATGTAGAAAGTGATCTTGTGTGCGGTGTGATTTTGAGGAAAGCATTGGATGTATTCATACCTTCACTTACCATTGCCGCTCGAGTGGAGATGGATTCTTGATGTCCGCGGAGGATGCTTTGATGGAGAATGTCCATTCTTTAGATGTTGATGAGAGAATGCCCTTGATGTTGGGTTGGCGAGATGGTACTCTGGATGATGGGTCGGTCGTGCCAAAAGGCTGCCTACGTATCTCTTTAAGAGAATCAGACCAGCGTAGTTCAAGGATGATGGAGAACGCTGGAGGAGAGGCTAGGAGCAAAGCAAAGTAAAGCACATAATTTTGCACATAGAAGGAGACAAAGAAAGAAAAAATCTTTTTTTTTTTTTTTTTTTTTTTTTTTAAGTTCGTGGGTGAACCATTTTAACCATTGTGTGCTTGTGAAGCCAACCCAAGATCAAGTCATGTTCAGTCGAAGTCCGGATTGCCTCGCTTGAATTCTGTTGTCGCTGGTGTGCCCAACGAAGATTGATGTCTAGCCCCAAGAGATTTGTCGATTATGGGGCTTCAAAAGGCTTTTGATGCCGAGATGAGGGGTTGCTGATTGTAAAGCCCCTAGAATGCCTTTGATGCCAAATTTTGAGGGACTTGCATAGCTCCAAGATAAATCAGCTCTTGGCCCATTCGAGTAAATCGCCCTTTGTTGTTGTAGTGAGCAAGCCCCAAGAGGAGATCGTTGATGCCAAGATTGCAAAGCCCCAAGTGTCGTGGGCTTGTAGATGGTGAGATGTGAAGACCTTTCATTGTAAAGCCCCAAATTACCTCGCGATTGGCTCGGCATTGAGAGCGGGTGTACCGTTTGGTAGAATTCTTGATAGAGATCTCCTTCTTGCTCTAACTGGGGAGATGAATGGCCTCATTGTGGTCGATACCCAAATGGCTGAGGGCTTATGTCAAAGGACGCAGTAATGTCTTGCGGTGCCGTCGAGGTCGCGGATGATAAGGTCTTGGTGTGATAAAGTCCCAAATGAGTATGCTTGCTTGACTCTTCTTGAGTTGAACTAATGACGGATCTTCGGATGCAACTAGTGCTGTGGCCCAACTTTATCTGAGCTGCACCTTGTGCTTTTGATCTTGGAGAAGGGGTGCTGAATTGCAGAAACATTGGGATTGGCCGTGGCATTTCCCGCTATAACCCTGTTTTGATTAGAGTTTAGCATATTAAATCTTTTTCCTTTTCTCTAAGACTTTCTTCATGATCTCGTTGAAAGTTCTAACAAAAATCATCAACTTCATTCATAACATCGGAGTCTTCATTTAAAACCAAGAGGCCTTTGAAGCGTTGAGAGACCCTTGAAGCTTGATTGTTCTCATGGAGCCATAAGACTACTCCACATTGCACTTGCTCGAGTATTGTTGCCCAAAAGACTGTCGGTCGCGAAGCCCTAATACTGCCCTTTGCTTGAATTACTGTAATGCCGTAGCCCAAAAGATTGTAGATTGCGAAGCCCGTTGAGACCTTCGGTGCCGAATTGAGGAAGCTTCCAATGTTGCACATGACTTGGCTGGGGATACTGCTGGGGAGTTAATTGCTCTTTGCCGAGGGAGCCTTTAAGACTTGACCATAGCCCCTAGAGTGCCATCATTGATTGCGAGAAAGGTCCACCCTTGATTGGGGAAACGAGCACGGGCACACATGACAAGAGGGATTTTTGACATCCCTTTTGAGGGACTTTGAGGATAGTCTCACACATCTTTCTTGAGCATAGCCCCTAGGGCGTATTGATTGCCAAAAGAAGCCCTTGTTCTCGGGTCATATAGTCCATAGGGCGTCACCATTTGTTGAGCAAAGCAAGAGTGACTCGTCCTCGTGCAAGGGAACAAACATGAGAGGATATGGCAAGAGCTACTCCATTTCTCGGGAGCCTTTCGGCGTACTTTAGAAGCACATTCTTGAAGAAGCTTGAAAACTGAGACACATGTTGTTGCTGTTTGTGGCCCAAGTCAATTGACTTAGCTAGGGATTATTTGTGCAATCTCGTGCCCTTTTATGATGGGCTTGTTCTCGGATGGGTCTTGGTTACCACGGGCCTTCTTTTCATGAACCCAAAAATGCACACTGCTGGAGAATGATGCCGATAACCCAATAGCGGGCATCTCTTTTGCGTCTTCATCACTTTTTTTTTTGACTCAATTGATGAGGAAGTGTGCATTGACTCTAGCTGAGGAGATAAGACATGTGATTTTGCGGTGGAGACCTTTTGTCACTAATGATGAGTGACATTGACTCGACTAGGGAAGTGTCCCTAGTATTGACATGTTTTTTTTTTTTTTTTTATTGAATTGAATGACTCACGAAGGCAAGTAAGTCATTAAGAGAGAAGAGAAGGAAAGCCCCAATTTGATTGCAAGAGATTGGGAGTACGCAGAAAGAATAGAAGTCCCTAGACTCGACAAGGAGCGCAAAATGATTCCAAATCTAAGAAAGTTGTTCAATCTTTTTGGTGATTAATTCATTGGCAAATGAATCGTACAAAGATGTCTTGACAAGTTCGAGATGAAGGCCAATCACCATAACGCGCTAGGGCTAAACATATTTTCTTTCTTGCATGAGACCGGACCCGCAGGTTGCCTACGTTCCTCCAGTGTAGAGGCTCAGGTCACCGTAGTTCTTGTGGATATTCCATTCTTCGGGATGGAATTGTTGCTTCGTCGTGTAGCTTCGTCCTCCTTTGGTGGATGGAATGATGTTGATCTTGATGTGAACTTTTTTGATTGAGGGGGATTTTTTTTTTTTTTTTTTTTTTTTGTGCTCTAACTTTTGCCTAGGTTGATTTGAAGAGTTCAACCTAGCGAGCATTTTTTTTTTTTTTAATCACCCCTTTGAAACATTGCTTGATTTTTCTCCATGGTTGTTGCTTCACCTTTGTTGTCTTGGCTTTGTCTTCGTCGTTGATGATGTTGCCTTCGTCACAATGTTTAGCCCCTAGGCGTTCAAGTGATGGCCTTCATTCCAAAACGTGTTTAGACATTTTTTCATCATTTTGCCAAGAATTAGATCGAACAACTTGGAAGAGTGTATAAGGACAAGAACGACTTTTATTTGATAAGAAGACTCGACACTTAACATGGGACGAGAGAAAACATTAATGCACACAAAAGAGGACTTTTGACCCTTTTTTTTTTTTTTTTTTTTTTATTCCTACTACTAGGTAGAGAAAGAGAAACGGAGATTGTTGTCGTCGTCCTCTTTGTTGAAGCCCCATTTCAAAACCAAGCCACTTCTTTGATGAGTTGCTCTTCACCCACGGTAAATTCGCCGTTGTCGATCAAATCTTGGATGATGTTTCGGAGAAGGAAGCACCCTTCGGTAGTGTGGCCACTATGCTTGTGGTAGCCGCACCATTCACCATGAGCATGATTTTTCAGTATCGCCTTAGGCTTGTACCCCTCCAAAGGTTTGATCTTCCCTCTTGCCACCAAAATTTCAAATGCCTCGGCTTGGGTTACTCCTTGGAGAGGAGTGAAAACTCGGTTGTTGGTGGTACCTTTGTAGCTTTTGAGGGTCGGGCCACTTGAGCATGCTTTATCATTGAACTTTGCTTTGCTGTCGGTGAGCTCTTGCAAATGGGCTTTGAGTTCGGAAACCTCTTCCTTGTGAATTCTTCTTTCATAATCAAGACGGGCCTTGAGTTCGGAAACCTCTTCTTTGTGAATCCTCTTGTCGATATCGAAACGGGCTTGCCACAAATTGTCTTTACGGCGGGCATCCTCGACAATCCTATCCATTTGTTCCCCCATTGATTTCATTACGTTGAGTAACCCTTCGTTGGACACGAAATCATTTCCACCGTTGTTGTTGTTGCCGTTTGAAGCCATTGGACCTATTGGAAGAGCACGGTTGATCTTAGATTGGCCCCAAAAACACCTTTTGGATAAAATGAATTAACCCACAAACAAAGAAAAAGACTCAACCACATAAGGAAAAACGACTTTTTTTTTTATTTACAAAGTCGGAAGGACGTGGTCCTTTTTGGGGTTTCTAAAAAAATAATGGAATCGTCACACTAGTATATAGACCTTCTCGCGGTCCCATATACTCATCGGATTCCACCACGCTTGTGAGCCCTACATGTGTCGGGATTAGACTAAATTAATGTAGTAAATCATACATGCGGGGACGGATTTTTATTTTCGTCCAAAATAGCCACTTTTGGGGACGGAGTTTTATTTCGTCCATTGCAACAAATTGGCATGTATGATTTGAAGACATTAGTTTAGGGAAATCTCGGCACATGGAAATAGACTTGAGTCACGGAGTGTTAGACCCTAGACTAGAATCGTGTGGCTTGTGCTCGGCTTGAATATGAGGCTCAAAGGTCACCCCCGGCATGTAGTCATGAACTACGCCACGGGCTGAGGTTTACCGCTTCGAAAGAGGCAAGGTCGAGTGGAGCTTGAAACTTTCTAGGACGGGCCTCGACGGGTTTGGGGTTGGACTTGTGCGACTCGATAGTGAGCAGTTGATAAGAATATGTGCATGTAGTGTGAGGTCTAACATGTGACAAAACATTTTTTTTTCAAAGGAAATAAAAAAAAAACAAATAAGCACGTAATTTACAACTTTCGAATCACCCGTGTGACCGATAAAAATGAACAGAAAGTAAAAGAAATTGTATGCAGGCCCGGTGCTCACACATTGTCATTCTGTTCTGTTTCTGTGCACTGTTCTGTTCCGGGAATGCGCCCAGAAGCGCGCGCATTGGGTTGCCTATGCGGAAGGCGCGCGCGTGAGAGGAAGAAGGGCAGAGGCGCCCGCTTCTGGGTGAGAACCTGCAAATCAGTGGGTTCAAGGGATTGCCTTGACCCTTAATTAAGAAAACTTTCCCCTGCAGAATTTGTTAGCACAGAAACATGGAATTGAAGGACAAGAAAGGAGGCAGGCAATTCTGGTAATAAGGGTCGGACGCGCGCGCTTTAGGCCAAGAAGGCCGGAGGCGCGCGCTTCCTACCCCTTTTACCAGAATGCCCAGAAAACAGAATAAAAGAACACCAAAAGTTAAGAACGCAAGTTTAACCCTCTAAATCGTCCCCAGCGGAGTCGCCACTGTAGATACCCCGGGGAACCACGGCTTGGCTAGAGCGGTGAATTATCCTAGGATGTCTAACTTGTTTTTAGATTGTTTAGAGTTGCCACCTATGTTTTTAAAGGAACATAAGAAAAACCTAGAAATAGCCTAATTTATGTACAAAACCAGAGATTCGGGAGAGAAGGGTTCGGGGGTTAGGTGACGGAGTGGGAAGTACTTAAACACCCACTCCGCCCCGCTTATGCGGGTCTTGCTACTATTGGTGTTCTAATGCTAAATGTCCTTCAATTTATTAACAATGCTAACAATTATAATGTAAAGAAAAAAGGGGAAAAGAATGATTTTATTAATTTAATGCTAAATAGTTACATGTTGGACTAGTGCTAAATGATTACATTAAGAAATGAAATATAAATTAAATGAAGTTTGGAATGTCGGGATGTAACCTTGGCCAAACTTCAATAGTGAAGTGGCCTTTTGGTTGTATCCCTTTTTATGGAGATTGCATACTAGTAAGACTAGACAAATAAAATAAGAGAAGAAAAGAGATGTTGTACCTTAGGAAAAAGGACTTCAAACTTGGACTTGAAAATGGTGTTGTTGTAGAGAAAATGTTGTGCAAACACTTTGTGTAGTGTTTTGTAGAGAAGGATTGTTGAGATGATTTGTGTAGAGTTTTTGTTCAAGTCTCAAAAATTGGGTCCTTTTCTAAGGTAGATGATGGTGGTTTTTATAGGTAAAAAAGAGAGGGAAATGATGGAGGGAAAAGATGATCATCCATGTGAAATGGAATTGACCAATCAAAAATAAGATAAATAAAATAATAAATAAAAGAAATAAAAGAAAATCAAATAAAATAAAAAGGAAATATTTTGTTTTAATGAAAAGGCTAGAAGTGTGGGATTGGGAGTTAATGAGAAAAGGGGGGATGAATGTGGATGTAAAAAGATGGTTTTTGTGATCAAGAAAAGATGTTTGTAAATAAGAAAAGGGAGGGAAATAAGGTGCAATCCGTTACTGCCATATCGGACAGCGCGCGAGTCCCGCCTTTGGGACGGGAGGCACGCGCGGCCCGTTAGCAGTACCGGAAGCGCGCGATTCTAAAAATGACAGAAAGGTAGAAATGACTCTAAAATTAATTCTGTTATGCAGTTCAGTCCAAAACTAACGGAATCAGTTAGGAACTTAACCGAAGTAACAGAAATCAATGAAAATAAGTTAAATAAAAATACTTTGTATGCAATCGGGGTGAGAGGTCCAAGGCGGGGTGTCTACAGATACCCAGTTGTAAATCCTGTGCCATTAACTTACATCTTGATGAGAGTCATGGGATTTAAAGTTTGCTGATGCAGATTTCGTTGCTCACCCATGATCTTGGATGCGCGGTGAGAATAAATTCATACTAAGAAACAACTTTTCTTGTTCGAATTCTGAAAATATCCATTTGTTGATGACTCAATGTTCCATCTTGAACTGGGTTCAGATTTGACATCTTGGTCAAAAGCAGGGCTTTTTCTGACCTTTCTGTTTAAAGCAGGGATTTTCTGGAATTTCTCAAGAAAACATAGTTTTCTGAGGTTTTTCTGGGGATACCTCGTACGAGGGAACGATGTCTCGTACGAGACTTCTCTATTTTTGCGCAGAACAGAGGCATATTAGGCGCTGAAAGTGATTTTCAAATCACTTTTCATATTTCATTCTCGGGAGCTTTCGACCCTAAGCGATTTTCTTACTAAAAAATCTCCATTTTCACCAACTTTTAGTGATTCCTAACCCTTTCAAATGGCCGGTGTGCATCGATCCCACAAAGAGAACCTCTTTGGTAGGCATATGAAGGGTAAAGTGTGGGCGACGGCCCGTTCCCAGAGGACCACGTTTCTCACGGCGTTCGGACTAGGCGGGTATGGATCTCTTCCTTTGATTGAGTTTCCATGTCAATTTCGTTGTTGCATGTCTCAATTTAGTGTTCTAGCAATTCAACTTTCGCCAATTTTCGCCTAGAATTATCGCTGCTAGGGTTTATTATGCATGGCTGCTCTTTCGATGGAGTTCCCTCCTTGTGGATGTTGAAAATCATTGTAGTATAGTAGGACATGATTTCGACTGTTGCTTCAGGCGATTCTGCGACTTTCAGGTAAAATGCTTAAATAAGGATTTTACTGACTTTCTGACATCTGTCGCTTTTGCCTTTGTTGTTTGCAGTCGTTCAGGGTGATTAATAACTGTAGAGGCAGCGTACGGGCGGTTGCTGAGAGGTGGGCAACTCTCAATGGCGAGATGAAGGAAGAGATTGAGAATCTCGGGCTGAAACCCTTCTTTGACAGTCTAGTCGGTGACAAGAGGAACGTACACTTTCTCCAGGCCATCCGGGAGCGCTGGTGGGATAGTACACATACCATGCACATGCGGTGGGGGGAGGTTACCATGACCCCTACTGACTTTCATTCCATTACTGGGCTTGCATCTTCGGTTAGCCACTTGAGGTAGATGCGGACTTTACTACTAGCAGGGACGATATGATGCATTTTCTGGGCTTCTCTGTGCGTACCCTTGGTAAGGGTGTCACTCTGAAGGCCTTGAGGGATAAGTTCGATGCCTACCTTACTGTTAATGCTGGTCAGATGCATCTGACCGGAACCCGTATCGCAGCTGTCCGTGGCTTTCTGTGGTGGGCATTTTCTGAGACGCTATTTGCCAATCATGCGTTGACTGCTTTGTTCACTCTTCTGAGTGTGTTGAGAGATATACAGCATGTTACTGATGCTAGCTGGGGTTCTGCTGGCTTGGCCCACTGCTATGTGGCCATGTATGAGAGTTCGCGGGATCGGGCGAACGCTGGCTTAGGCGGCTACAGTCATGCCTGGGAGGTACAATACTTATCTTCTTCTGTATTCCTCTTTTGTTTCAGTCCCAGTTTACTTTCTGTCTTAGTAACTCATTCAGTTTTGACATTTTTCTATGTTTCTCCCACTTTCCAGGCCTGGGGTTATGCCATGTTTGGTCTCTTCACTTTCAAGCTTCGAGACAACACTGTTATGTTCCCAGATACTCTGAGATGGCGCCGGGGTAATAGGGATACCCATGATGAGCAGGCAGAGGGGGCTGATATACCGGTGGAGCGCATGAGGCTGTATTTTGACAGATGGGAAGCTGTCCCTGCGTCCGCTATCGTTTTCTTCCCATGGCGGGAGTTTAGGCATTGACCATGTTCATGGGTTTTCCGGTATAAGGCTATTAATGATTGGCCTTGATGGAGGATGCTTCTACTTAGTAGAGAGAGTCTCTCGCCAGCAGGGTGGTGGCAGACTCGATATCGTTGTTCCTCTGGACCCACCGGCTCATATGCTTAATTCTTATGCTATTGCGGAGGAGGAGAGAGGGGACCTTATTATTGGTTAGGATGATTTTGACCATATGTCCTTGGAGGCTGATTATCAGGAATTCCTTGCTCGTCTCATTCCCCGGTTGATCATAGAGGGTGATCAGGCTTAGGCCCAAGGGGTTGTTCATGTCCCTTTTCATCCACAGCTTGGACCAGCTTCATTCTCCTACAGCGTGGCTGAGGGAATATAGAGTACTGAGGACCTTCCCGCCCAATACGATGTGCCTGAGGGACTCGTGCCTCCTGCTGACGCGACTATGGTATGATTTATGACCCTTCTTCCGTTATTTCTTGTCATTCTACCATTTCATCTCTCTGTTTATCATTTATCTGAAGATTTTGATATCTCTACTTTTTTATTCTCAACAGGTGCCTATTGCCGAGTATAGAGAGGTCACGGGATGGCTTGCCCAGTTTATGGCCTATGCCAAGAGGGTGAAGAGAGAGACTGTGGACCTCTTAGGCAGGTTGGCTCGTCAGACAGCAGAGTCAGCCTCTTGCGGGAAGAGACCTCGAACAGATGAGTGATCACGTGGAAATGGCGACGTCTCCTTCCTTTTGATGCCGAGTAGATAAGATCCCCCATTCCCTCTTTTGTTGATGATGTACTTATTGCCTCGGCATAGGCGAAGACAATTTTTCTTTCTTTGGTTTGTACCTATGCAACAGTTATTTCCTAACTCTAACACACAATAAATTAGTTAATTTTAGTTTTATTTCTGACTGTGTAAATGTATTGATTCATATTCGGTTGGTCAACCGAGGGTAATTTCATGAGATGGATTCGTGTTGGGCCATTTGTATGTGATGTAAGAACTGTTTTGGGTGAGTTTCTAGGGTGATTGAGACGTGTTTTGACTTGTCGGGCAACCTGGGATTTGTGCGGAATTGTTGCTGTTCTGAACGGGGAGATGCCTCGTACGAGACATCGATGTCTCGTACGAGTAATTCTCTGAATCTGCGGCTGTTTCTCCTTTTTCCTCGAGGATTTGGTGTCTAAACTTGTATATAAACACCTCTAGTCCGTCATAGAATACCATGCAGCCTTGAATCAGTTCTGGGAACCTTTCTTTTGGAGTAAAATTCTTAACCTTTTGCTCCCAATGGCCCTAAGTAAGTCCGTCCCTTCATCAATAATTGTTGATGAGTTCTCCTTGGACTCAGAATTAGTAGAACGCTACAAGAGTGATTTAGCAACGTTCTTTCGCTCATTCAATAAACCTCACCAAGAGAGATTTGTGGAGATGTTCGGGTTTAAGATTCTTTTCACCTTGAAGAATCTAAAACCGGAATGGGACCTTTTAAAGGGAGTTGCACGCTTCTGGGATCCATCGACTCACCTCTTCAACTTTTCACTTAATGAGATGGTCCCTACTGTAGAGAAAATGGCGGCTATCTTGGATATGCCATTGACCGGGGTGATTGCGGTTCCTAATTATGACAAGGTACCGGCGGAGTCTCTTAGGGACTTATTGAGTATTGGCCTCCCTGAGGCGCAGAGTTATATTCATAACCGCTATGTCGATCTCCACGCTTTGCCTAGGAGATTTAAAGGTCGGGTGACCCGTGGTCACGGTGTAGATTCCCAGTGCTGCCTCTTGGCATTGTGCTTATTTCGAAGCGTACATTTCATGAGTAAGTGTGGCATGGCGAACACAAAGATCGTGGACATCATTCTACAAGCTAGAGGACGGACCTTCAACATAATTCCTCTTATCTTGGGGGAGACTCTTCATGGTCTTGATGAGCTACACCGAACCGGCTCTATGACTTGGGGAAGTCCATTATTGTTGACTATTTGGCTCAGAGAACATTTCAAATTGTTGGACTCTCCGATCGAGTATTCACCTTATGCTTTACATAGGCGGAGATTGTTAGTGAAGGGTCTCAGCATTGAGGAGTGGGCTCATCTTTTTGCTAAAGCGGAGACCAATGATATCGCTTGGTACCCATCCTTTTGGAAGGTGAGGAGGTTTGTAGCTAATACCCTTGGATACGACAGGGTCGTCCTTCCGGGTTTGAGGGACTCCTCTTTATATTTTGCTCGGAGGGTGATGCGACAATTCGGTCAACAGCAGGAGACTTTCGTGTTAGGGGGACGATCTCGAGATATTTCTTTCATGGACTCAGAGTTCTTTATGAGCTTGGCTCGCGCTTGGTGGCAAGGCACCACTATGGATCGTTGGACCAATCTTCGTCATGATGGAGGAAGCATCTATTTGTCGGACAAATACTTGGATTGGTTTCTCTCGGAACTCCATCCCGGCGTCGAGGGTATTGATGAGATCCGCCGCTCTCTGTTGGGGGACCATTTCGAACCTAGCTTAAATTTGAGGAAGAAGGAAGCTAAGGAGGATCCTTCTAATATTAGTGTAGATGCCACTCAAGACTTTCTGGATAGTGACTTTTACGAGAAGAGAGCAAACGGACTTCCTGGTAAATTCCAAGCTCTGGATAGGCTTTATGTGTTTGCGAGACTGACTCCCTCGGTGTTCAGTCGACTTGATGTTCCTCCCGGTTTCGAGATACCTTGGTTCAAGAGGAAGAGGGATGACAAAGCGGATCGTGGTCAAGCCCCTACTAAGCTAAGGAAGAAATAGATCCTTAGGAGTATCGAGAGATTGCTTAGATAGACCAATGCTTGGATTTTTAGTATTTTATTTATTTTCTTTTGCAAGTTGGTATTCATGTTGGAAATTTTCATATTGCTTTCTTGAAATGCATTCAATTAATAAGAAGACAAGATTTTGATTTATTGAATAGACCGGACCAAAAGGCTGCCTACGTTCTCCTTTTACATCAATTAAATAAGGAGCTCAGGTCATCGTAGTTCTTGTTTAAGAAAGAGAAAAAATATGTCTGCTGACTAACATGTCTCGCATGAGACATAAGTGTCTCATACGAGACTGTCCCCTATTTTTTTTATGCACACCCTGATTTTTTCCTAGACTGCCCTTTTAGGTTTTCAATCTAGCGGGCTCCTTTTCTCGTGCTCTCTGCTCTAATTTTTGCCTAGGCCACCCTTGCGGGTTTTCAACCTAGCGAGCTTTCCTCTTTTCCTTTGAAATTGGGACGGACTCATGAGTAGTACTTCTTCAGCTTGTCCAATTTGACGGGCTTCGGCAGTTGATCTCCATCTAGGTCTGTGAGTTGTACCGCTCCTCCGGAGAATACCTTTTTGACTATGTAGGGTCCTATCCATCTTGGTCCCCACTTTCCCATAGGATTGAATGGTCCAGGACGATGTTCACACAGGACAAGGTCCCCTTCTTTGATGTTTCTGGATTTGACTTTCTTGTTGAATGCTCGAGCCATTCTCAGTTGATACGCTTGGATATGCTCGGCGGCTCAGAGTCGTCGTTCATCTAGCAGGGCTAGTTGTTCATAACGGCTGTCTAACCATGCGACTTCGTTTACTTGGTTTTCCAGGAGAACCCTTAGTGATGGTACTTCTAGTTCGATTGGTAGCACTGCTTCCATCCCATAGGCTAGGGCGTATGGGGTTTCACCAGTGCCAGTCTTAGCCATTTTCCTAATGATGGTCTCAATGGTTTTATTAGCAGCTTCGACTGCTCCATTGGTTTGTGGTCGGTACGGTGATGACTTATGTCTCTCTATCTTGTACTCTGCAAGTAGTTGGTCACATTCCTTCTCAAAGTGCATGCCATTGTCAGATATCATCTCATGAGGTACCCCATATCGACATATGATGTTGGTCTTAATGAACTCAACCACCTTTCTGGTATTTAAGACTTTGTAGGATTGAGCTTCGATCCACTTAGTGAAGTAATCAACGGCGACTAATACGAATGAGTGCCTATTATGACCTGTCGGTGAAACTTTGCCAATGACGTCTATTCCCCATATAGAAAATGGCCAAGGGGATGCCATGGGGTATAACACGGAAGGTGGTGCGTGTTGTAAGTTGGCATGTATCTGGAACTTGTGGCATTTCTTAACCATGTTGATGCGGTCAGCTTCCATTGTGGCCCAATAGTATCCTAGTCGGATGGTTTTCCTTGCTAGCATATTGCCATTCATTTGAGTTCTACAGACTCCTTAATGGACTTGGTCCATGATTTCTACGGCTTCGTGTTCGTCGGCACAAAGTAGACACTGCTCGTGGTGTTTCTTGTAGAGGCAATCACCTATGATAACGAATTGAGCGGCAAACCGTTTGAGGGCTATCTTCGCTTTAGGTGATGCGTCTGATGGAAATGTTTCGTCTAGGAGGAAACTCCATACATCATGATACCAAGGTTTATCGTCCATGGTATTTACGGAAACAGAGCCACACTCTTCTTTGGAATCGTGCATGTCTATGATTGAGTAATAAGCAGGGGTCGTCCGCCTCACGACTTTGAAGGTTTTAACCTTGGTCCATTGGGGGATATCCACAAGTGATGCTAGCATGGTTAGCGATTCTTCTAAGCGGTTCTTATCTCTAGGAAGATAGTAGAAAGTGACTTCTTTGAACTTCTTGACCAAGTCTTGGAGATGGTCGTTATATTTTTGGAGTGCAGGATTTTGTACCTTCCATTTTTTGAGTGACTGATAGTAGAAAGTGACTTCTTTGAACTGTTTGACCAAGTCTTGGAGATGGTCGTTATATTTCTGGAGTGTAGGATCTTGTACCTTCCATTTCTTGAGTGACTGATAGATTATAAGTTGTGAATCTCCGTATACTTCTAGTTCGGTCACATTTCTTTCTAAGGCTGCTTCAAGCCCCGCTATGCAAGCTTCGTATTCAGAAATATTGTTAGTGGCCTCAAAGTCAAGGAGGATTACGAGTGGAGTGTAGAAATCTGAGGGATCTACTAGTAACATGCCGATGCCGTATCCCCGTTTATTGGCTGCGCCATCGAAAAATAATTGCCACTTATTTTCTGCTATTGCCATGATGTCCTCATCAGGGAATCGCGGGTCTTCCCCCTTCGCTTCATCACATGAAAATTCGACTAAATGATCCGCGAAGACTCTTCCACTCACGGATTTCTGTGTGATGTAAGTGATATCGTACCCCGCGAGCATGAAGTACCATTTGGCTATCCTAGAGGAAACATGTGACTTCTCAAAGATGTACTTCATTGGGTCCATCCTGGTGATCAGTTGTACAGGAAACGCCTCCATGTACGGCTTTAGTCTCTTAGCCACCCATACCAGTGCACACACTACTTTTCTAATGCAGAGTAATTTAGTTCAGCCCCTTAGAAGCGACGACTGACAAAGTACACGGTGTTTTCTTTCTTCGAATCGTGTTGCTCTTGTTCTAGCATAGCCCCTAATGCAGCATCATTGACTGTGAGGTACAAGGTCAATGGTTTCTCCTTATGCAGTGGAACCAACACGGGCGGATTCACTAAGTATTCCTTGACCTTTTCAAAGGCTTCTTGGCACTCTTCTGTCCATTCTAAGGATGCATTCTTCTTGAGGAGCTTAAAAATGGGATCGTACATCGTCGTGAGCTGATTAATGAAACGACTAATGTACTGAAGGTGACCCATGAATCCCTTGACTTCTCTTTGCGTCTTATGTGGAGGCATGTCAATGATGGCTTTGATCTTAGCGGGGTCTGCTTCTATACCACACTTAGTGACCATGTACCCAAGGACCTTTCCTTTCACTACCCTAAATGTGCACTTGGCCGGATTAAGTCTTATCTTGTGGTGTCTTAACCTCTCAAAGAACTTTTTGAGGTCGATAAAGTGTTGCCCATCGGAGCCTTTGGAGTGTATAATCATATCATCGACGTATACCTCCATTTCTTTATGTATCATGTCATGGAACAACGCAGTTACAGCTCTCTGGTAAGTGGCTCCGGCATTTTTGAGTCCGAATGGCATGACCGTATAACATAATGTCTCCCAAGGTGTGGTGAACGCTGTTTTGTGTTGGTCTTCCTCGGCCATGAGCATCTAGTTGTAACCGGCGAATCTATCTACGAATG
Organism: Campanula takesimana; assembly: GCA_026119855.1. NCBI lineage: Eukaryota > Viridiplantae > Streptophyta > Magnoliopsida > Asterales > Campanulaceae > Campanula > Campanula takesimana. The sequence goes on from JAOWBW010000983.1 coordinate 317,267, forward strand.
AACGGACTTTGTATTTCGCGGTATTGTCAATGAGCATGTCTATGTTGGGAAGAGGAAAATCATCTTTCGGAGATGCTCTGTTGAGATCACGGAAATCAACACAGACGCGGACCTTTCCATTTGCCTTGGAAACCTGTACAGTATTAGCCAACCAGGTTGGATACTCTATTACTTTGATGAACCCAACACTCAGGAGTTTCTCTATCTCTTGTTTGACTTGTACCGACCATTCTGGCTTAATTCTGTGGAGTTTCTGCTTGACTGGCTTTGAATCAGGAAGCAGTGGTATCTTGTGCTCAACAATCGAGTTGGCTAGCCCCGGTATATCCTTCTAGGACCAAGCGAACACATCTACGAATTCTCAGAGAAGCGCTATGAGGGCTTGTCGGTCTTCCCCCTTGAAGAAACTACCAATCTTGGTCTCTTTCGGATCATCGTCCGTCCCCAGATTATCTGTTTGCATTTTTTCGGCATCAATAGGACCATTTCCGCCACGAAGACCTACTTGCTTATTAATTTGTTTTAAGATTCGTTTGTTTTCTTGATCTATCTCTTCATATGACTCATTATTATCTAATTCGTTAGAGTTATTAGTTAATTCATCATTTAGGACGCTAGCAATCTCGGGATACTCAGAAAGATCTATTTTTTCATTAAGAAAGTAAGGGAATACATGTTCCGTGATGGCATCCAAGTCCTCTTGGGTGAGCTCATCGGTAGCGGTATCTGACTTTATGGTAAGAGTTACAATTTTTTTTTCTCTATGGGGATGGGGAGTACATCCTAACTCTTTGATCAGGAAGTCTTCACTTGCTATGGGTCCCCCAGTCGTGTACCAATTCTGGATAGGTTCATCGCTCTTCTTGATGAGCTTGGTGTAGTCTTGGTTCGGAGCGTCCCCCTTGTCTATTGCATTGATCTGAGTGTCCTCTAGCTTGCAAAGGTTGAGAAATTAGCGCAGTAGGTCTTCTCCCAACACAAAGTCCCACTCACTGAATGCTTCGGCCTTGGTACCCCCTAATTCTCGAGGTAGCCATGAGAAATGCATCGGCTCTGTTTCAAGTGAGTATGGATCACAGTCACTGAAGATTTCAAAGCCTGGATGGCGCTTCCCCCTATGGTCAATCCATGGTTCAGGGAACATGAAGTATGGCAAGTTTTCCCCCTCGCGCACAAAGTAACCATTTAGAGTCTTTCGATAGGGCGGTGCCAGTGGCACAATGTATGAAGTCTAATCCCTTTCATCTTTAGGGATGCCCATGAGTGGTGACACATACCCTAGACCATATTCTGGGGGGTATAGAACGACAGGTGGTGGTTCTTTTATCCCTTGTAAATGCTTGCCAAGTCCAAGACTGGGGAAGTACCCTTCTTTTAGCATCATGTTAAGTACTGGGCGTGTTCCGGAGAATGGAATCGCCTTAGAATAGTCATTTTCATTGTGCACTTCTACCATCTCTACACTACTTTCCTTATGAATTTCGAATCCATTGAAGAGGTGGTCGGTTGCCTCATGCTGAATTTCTAAGATTGGGCTAGCAGTGACTAGTTCCCCAAGTACAGTGACAATCGTGTCGTTGTGTTTAAACTTGACACATTGAAGGAGAGTCGATGGTACTCCTCCTGTTTCATGTAGCCACGGGCATCCTAGAATAAGGTTAAAAGAGGAGGGGATTTCAATGACTTGGAATTCCGCCTTTGTAGTTATTTCTCCCACTAAAACTGTTAGGGTGATCGCCCCTATAGGTGAGCGTGTAGTGCAGTCAAACCCTCGTACTGTAAGAGTTGATGGTTTTAGCTCTCTTGAGGTAAGGCCAAGCGTTACCATGACTTTCTTCGGTAAGACATTTATGGCGGACCCATTGTCTACTAGGATTCTGGGGATTCGATGCCCATAGACCCTTGCGGTTATGTAGAGAGCTTCGGTGTGTCCTCCACCATACTGTGGTAGATCTAAGTCGGTAAATGTGATCACATTGCCAAATTGGATTTGGCCTACCATTTGTGTTAACTCTTCGGGAGTTATTTCTTTGGGCACTTCGACTTGGGCTAAAGCTTTTGAGATCATCATTCGATGTTTATGAGATGATCCTAAGAGATCCCATATGGAAATGTTGGCTTGAGTTTTCTTTAATTGTTTAAGAAGTGGATCATCAAGCTCAACGGGCTCGGGCTCTTTCGAAGATGATGGCTCTTCTACTCTTGGATCTTTGTTGATTATGACTCGATCGGAACGGGTGAGTAGATTAACATCTTCCTTTTCTTTATTATTCTTCCTATCTAATATTTGATCCCAACACAACATGTAACAAAAAGAAATTTCATTATTAAACCTTAGAGTACTCTCGCCCACATTTGGAACTAGGCGAGTAGTCTCCCCTTCTTCACTAGCTATCTCTATTACATTGATCCCTCCTCCCGCAGTTGGGAGAGGGTTTGTCACTACATTAGGAACCCCTAGCTGCTTAGAGTCTATGAGATCTTGAATCACATCTTTGATGTGGTAACATGAGTTGGTGTTGTGACCGGTAGCATTATGGAACTTGCAGAAGAGATGGTGGGCATGATTGAGAGGGAATTCTTTGGGAATCGTAGGCTTTCTCGGTGTGATTTTTCCAGTTTCTACAAGGGTGTCAAACATTTGACTTTGGGTGATACCTTCTAACTTGCTATAGGTCCTTTGCCTTGCTTTAGCTTTGGATTCGACTTCCATCTTGTAACATTCTCTTTGGGCTTGTAGACAGGCTTGGAGCGTGTCGACCTTCTTTTCATAGTATTCCTCTTGCATGAGCAAACCCTTTCGAAGTGCATAGACCTCCTCTTCTCGGGCTAGTAACTGATTTTGGAGAAATTTGATTTCTCTGTCGAAGAATTCCTTTTGTGTTCGCAGTCGGGTCATGAATTCCTCTTCTATCTCCCTCTTGAAGCGGACGTAGAGGACTGTAGCGTATACTTCAGAGAGTTGACCCACTTCCCCCTCTAGTCGAGCTTTGAGGTCGTTGAGTTCTTGAGTAAACTTGGCGCTTGACATTGTGTTGGGAGTGTGAAGCTACTGTGTCAAATCAAGGCTGGGGTCCCAACAAGTCCGCTTTTATGAAATACGGGTTGACCAACACGGCAGATTCACAGAAAAAGGAGTGTCTCGTACGAGACAATGGATGTCTCGTACGAGGTATCTAGCCTAACAGTCAGATTTGCAGTTTTTAATCCTATTGGTCGGATGGAATTTAATCCATTTTAAGAGGTCACTACTCTAGTTCGTCCTGGAACAGTGGATTCTGTCACCCTAGAATATTAACCCCTTGTTTTTGACCTGTATTGCACTCTCCCAAACGGACAATTTAGGCAAAGGTCCCATATTCTCATCGGAATCCACCATTCAATTAACCAAACCTAAGTGATTCCGTAGTTAGTTTGCACTTTGTTAAACAACGCATTAATGCAATCAAACCTTATGAATTTTAAGGGACAACCGAAAGGGACATGTTGAACAGTGCGGTCGAAGCTAAGCCAAAATGGCATCCACAATCCCGCACAGAATAGTAAAAGTAGGAAAACACAAACTCGGATTTCCGTAGGGAGGTTCTCCATTCTTTCAAAATCCATTGTTCAGCATTTTACCGAAGGGACATTCGTCATATTCACAAGGGAGTATTACAGATTGTAAAGATGCGTTATCTTGGGCAAAGATTAAAACAACCCTAAGAATTGAACCGACTGGTCTCGAGGAGTGTTTTATTAACTAGTATGTATGCATGAGGTTGATGCAAGGATTACGGCTAAGGCTCCCTATGAACACAGTCTAGGAGCGTGTCACGGAGTGGGTACACCATCTTTGGAGAGACCGGCGAGGGCCATTCGTTAGAATGGGGGTGCTGACCGACATCCGTCCTCCGATTGGGACCCGGGTTTATAGGGTATGTAGTGCAATTATTCTACATGTGTGCACGTGTGTGAGAGTCAAGATCTAGGTGACAAAGATAAAATAGAGAGTTTTTTTTAATGTAAAACAAAAACATGAAATGGCTGGGCCAAGTGGCTACCTACGTTTCCCTCTTGTGGAGGAACTCAGGCCGTCGTAGTTCACACATAAGGAAAACATAAGCAAAGCAGAGAATGAAACATTTAGCAAGTATTCCTACAAAACAAAGGTTAGCCTTATGATATATGGGGAGTTTCTTCGTTGTTAGGGGGGTCCAAAGACTCAGAAACAGAGGGGAGAGCGGATCTGAAACCCTGTGTACGTGTTTGAATTGAACGAAAATCCTTTTTCAAACCAGAGAGTCAGATCAGCCGGGTAGAGCTGAGATGTCTCATACGAGACAAGGGATCCCTCGTACGAGGCATCTCAGTCGGGGAACAGATTACAGTACAGAATGCAAAATTTTGAAACAATGATGATTTCTTTCGACGCAAGTCTAACCCACTTACTGTGATCTTCCCCAGCGGAGTCGCCACTGTTTACGTGTGGGTTTTCCGGTTTTATTGGTTGTTCTCGAGGCGGTTTTCGTCCTTCGATTTACCTTTTTAATTGAGAGTCGCCACCATGTTGTTGTCGGAACACGGACCGATATATCTGGATTCGGGGGTTAAGTTATGAATTGGGAAGGTCAAGGAGCACCCAATTCACCCAATCTAGGATAGGTCTTGCTAAGAAATCATCATCATCGTTTCAAAATCATGCAAAGTGTATGTAAAAGGAAAAAAAACAAATAAATAATTGCTTATTTATTTGGGATGTCGGATCATGTGCTTTTAGATCATCTCCATGAATTGGAGAGGCTCTAGGCTGATCCTTTTGATGGAATCACACTACTTCAAAGACAAAGAAGGAGATGAGAAGATAGAAAACAAAGAGTTTTACCTAAGTGTTCTTCAAGAATCCTATGGATGGCCTTGACTAAAGGCCTTGAATGTCCAATGAACTTGACTTGAATGGTGTGGTGAGGGTTTGAATTATGTGGGTGAGAGAGAGAGGCTGATTATGAGAACCTTTTTATCAGATTTTGAGTGGTTTTTGGGTGAATAAGGAGTCTAGATTTGACCATTAGTCTTTCTAGGCAAGAACAACTATATTTATAGGGGTTTTGGACCTAGGGTTTTGGACCTAGGGTTTTGGCCAAGAAGGTAAGTTGTGATGGGAATCCAAGACTTGATTCTCACAGAGGTATTTTTGGACTCTAGGATTGTCCATTAGGTTTTCCAGATTTCTTAAGTGTTTGCCAAGAAAAGGGGTTAAGATTAACAAGGAAACTGACCAAAAACCCGACTGTCAAGGGGGATGTCTCGTACGAGACATCAATGTCTCGTACGAGGCATCTCAGTGCTAGAATTCACTATTTTCCCTCTGCAGTAGTTTTAATGTTCATTTTGGCCCATGACTAACGGAGTCAGTCAAAAACTTAACGAAACATGTCCAACTTAACGAGTTTCGACCCAAATCAAAGGCGAGACACAGAAGTAGTGTGATTATGAATGAATGTCCAAAATGGGGTGTCTACAATCGTTGTCTCAAAATCATGCAAAATGTATGGAAAAGGAACCAAATAAATAGTTTCCTATTTATTTGGAATGTCGGATCACATGCTTCGAGACTATCTCCATGAATTGGAGAGGCTCTAGGCTGATCCTTTGATGGAATCACACTACTTCAAAACAAAAAAGGAGATGAGAAAGAGAAGAAAACAAAGGGATTACCTAAGCGTTCTTCGAGTATCCTATGGATGGCCTTGAATAAAGGCCTTGATGATCCAAAGAACTTGACTTGGCTTGAGTTATGATCTTCAAAATTTCGTGGGTATCAAGAGGAGGCTGAATATTAGAGGATTTTGAGTGTGTAGAGTTTTGGGAGACCTCTCTTAGTTGACCATTAATTCACCATTAGTCATTCTGGGCAAGAACAACTATATTTATAGGGTTTCAAGGGTTTAATTTGGATGGGAATCAATGACTTGATTCCCAAGGAGGTTTATTTGGACTCTCTGATCGTCCTTTCCAACTTTCCCGAATTAAGGAGTCTTTGCCAAGAAACGAAGTTTAGATCAACAAGGAAACTGCTGAACTCGACTGTCAAAGGGGGATGTCTCGTACGAGACATCAATGTCTCGTACGAGGCATCTTTGTGCTGGAATCACTTTTATGCCCTTCTGCAGTAGTTTTGATGTTCGTTTTGGTCCCTAACTAACGCAGGCAGTTAGAAACTTAACGAAACATGTCCAACTTAACGAGTTTTGACCCAAATCAAAGGCGAGACACAGAAGTAGTGTGATTATGAATGAGCGTTTAAAATGGGGTGTCTACAGAGCCCCTCGGCGACGATACTTATGAATGAAGTAACGTCGTCGATAGAAAAGACACCATTTAGAACTTTGGGTATCGTCGTGCTAGAAATCTGCCTACGTATCCTCCGGAAAGGAATTAGACCAAACGTAGTTTGACTTCAAAACACGCAATAAATGGAGGCTTGAGGTATTTTGAAAATCATTTTCGAAAATAATACTGTGGTAAGTAAAGCTTAAAGTTTAGAGAGTAACCCATACAGAGGAATCAATCTCTTTGACGCCAATTCTGAATATACCCTGTTGTTGATGACGAACCGTCTCCAGTTGCAATCCATACTGAGAAATCAATCTCTTTGACTCCAATTCTGAATATACCCTGTTGTTGATGACGAACCGTCTCCAGTTGCAATCCATACTGAGGAATCAATCTCTTTGACTCCAATTCTGAATATACCCTGTTGTTGATGACGAACCATCTTCAGTTCTGATGTGAATCCTATATTATTAGCATATGCCTTGATAACAATTATGGGATTCTAGGTTTTGGAGATACCAATTACTGGGACCTATCTTCTCCTTTCAACGCGACTACCTTTCCATTGAAAATATGAATCCTATGTCATTAGCATACACCTTGATGACAATTATGGGACTCTGAGGGGTGTGAATCCTATGTTATTAGCATACGCCTTGATAACAATTATGGGATCACTGGATGTGGAGACACCAATTACTTGGACCTATCTTCTCCTTCCGACGAGACTGCCTTTCCGTCAGAAAAGTGAATCCTATGCCATTAACATACGTCTCGATGGCAATTATGGGATTCTAAATGGTGGGATCCTGTGTTATTAAATTACGTCTTGATAACAGTCGTGGAATGCCCGATTGTAAATCCTGTGTCATTAACATACGTCTCGAAATAGTCATGGGATTTAGAGTTTATGTAGACTTTGTTGCTCACCCATGATCTTGGATGTGCGGTGAGAATAAATTCGTACTGAGAAACAACTTTTCTTGTTCCAATTATGAAAATATTCCTTTGTTGACGACTCAATGTTCCATCTTGAACCGGGTTCAGATTCGACCTTTCAGTCAAAAGCAGGGCTTTTTCTGACCTTTCTGTTGAAAGCAGGGCTTTCCTGATATTTTTGTTAAAAGCAGGACTTTCTGGAATTTCCCAAGAAAACAGGGTTTTCTGAGATATTCTGAGGATCTCTCGTACGAGAGATGGATGTCTCGTATGAGATATCATTATTTTCACGCAGATCAGAGCCGATATCAGGCACTGAAAGTGATTTTAAAATCACTTTTCCCATTTTGTTTCAAGAGTTCTCAACCCTAGGCGATTTCCTTTCTCAAAAATCTTCATTTTCACCAAGCTCTAGCGATTCCCAACCCTTTTTGATGGACAGTGCTAATCGATCCCACAAAGAACACCTCTTTGGTAGGCACATGAAGGGGAAGAGGTGGGAGACGGATGAACTATGCCCGTTTACCGAGGACCACATTTCTCACGCCGTTCAGACGAGGCGGGTAAGGATTTCTTCCTTTGACTGAGTTCTCATGCCAATTTCATTGTTGCATGTCTCAATGTTGTGCTCTCGCAGTGAAATTTTGTCGCCTTTTTGTCAAATTCTCGCCTAGAATTATCGCTGCTTGGGTTTGTTATGCATGGCTGACTTTTCGATGGGATTTCACCCTTGTTAATGTTGAAAATCAATGTAGTATAGTAGTACATGATTTCGACTCTTGTTCTAGGCAGTTCTGCGATTTTTCGGGTAAAATGCTTAAATGAGGATTTTACCGCTTTTCTGACATCCGTCTCTTTTGTCTTTATTGCTTGCAGTCATTCAGAGTGATTAACAACTGCAGGGGAAGTGTGCGTGCAGTTGCCGAGAGGTGGGCAACTCTAGATGTTGAGTTGAAAGACGAGATTAGAATATGGGACTCAGGCCTTTCTTTGATGGCTTGGTGGGTGAGAGGAGGAACACCCATATACTCCAGGTTATCAGGGAGCACTGGTGGGATAGTACCCATAATATGCATATGCGGTGGGGTGAGGTTACCATGACTCCCACTGATTTTCATGCTATTACCGGGCTCTCTATCGCCGGTGAGCCGATCGAGGTGGATCATGATTTCCTCCCTAGTAGTGATGACATGAGGCGGCTATTGGGCATTCACAGTGTTGGGTTTCGTAGTAACATGCGCAGCAGAAAATAGCATTCAAAATTTATGAAACCCAAAGCCCATAGATCCGTTTATATGATTGAATCAAATACTTGCAATATGAATATAAGAAAACTAACCCTTGATGACTTTGAATTTGGTCTTTGATCTTGGTGGAGAAATTGAAGCTTTGTCACGAACAAGTAAGAACACGAACTTGAAGATGATGAGCTTCACCCTCTAGCGGTATCCACACCACGAACGAATATCAAGAACACTTGATCTTGGTTGCTAGACCAAAATTGTGAGACACGTTTTCACAATCAATATGAACTATATGGAATTATATTTGTGTATTATTTTGTTCTTCAATCTAAGACATCTTAGAACAAAATAAACCTCTCTCAAACCCTTTGGAGACTTGCACAAAAGCTATATTATGTTCTGACCCGTATTTGGCTGTTTATATACAAGTTAGACCTATTCCAAATAGGAAACTTGTGTCTAAACCCGTCCAAAATTCTTTTCCAAATCAAATTAGGAAACCAGTCCCGACAAGGTGTGCGGCCGCCCAAAACCCTTGTGCGGTCGCACATCTATCTGGAAGGTTTCTGGTACTTTCTGAGCCAAACTGTGCGGCCTCCCAAGCCATTATGTGCGGTCGCACACTTTCCCCAGATTTCCCTAATTTCCAAATTCCAATATAGTCCTTATTTAAGATTCGTTCTATTGTGTGTGACCCTCTAGGATTACACTAAGTTGGCAATGGGTTCAAACATGAAACCATAAGATATGATTAGGTTCTAGCAAACCGTCATACCTACCCAAATAGTATAACTAGATACAAGTTCGCATTCCTTTAGAACATGTCACAATCCCTTTGTCCACGATGTCATTGAACACAAGTCATGGTCAACAAGTCAACTTGTTTTGTTCAATACTTTCTCGATTCCGAATATGTTGATAATACAAATGACATTGATCTAATCAATTCATTTGAGTCCGGCCGAACATTTTCATCAACAACATTCCTACGAGAGGCCAAAGCTTGACATCTCTCTGAAGAGGGACAAATCCATTTAGCTTATTACTCTTCCCTACGTGAATCCGATTATGCCAATCATACCCTTTATAACTACCCGGTTAAAGGTAGCGTTTGAATATGTCAAACATAATGTTCATCAAGTGGAAGACTATAATAACTTCATGTCTAAGGATTCAAATGACACAACTAATATGAGATATATGTACGACATAGACCATGACATAAATCTCATACTGCGGGTCATGTCCAGTACCTTGTTCCAAACAAGTACCCATAAATCTAACATGATCATCCCATGATCATTTAGCCTTTATAATAGTGCTTAACAAGTACTAGGGACAGAGATTATTATAAGTAAACATGAACAACAATAATAATCAAAACATCTCTTTATTGATATGAAATAAATGATAACAATTACAACGTTTACTAAACGTGCCTAGGGCACCACTACCAACAATCTCCCACTTGCCCTAGGCCCAATCTCCCAGGTATATAATACCCATGGACCTAACATGACCTTCATGTTTAGCTTGTGGAAGTCCCTTTGTTAGTGGGTCCGCAACATTGTCATCAGTAGGTACTCTGCATATATTTACGTCTCCCCTATCAACGATTTCTCGAATGATATGAAAACGCCTAAGTATGTGTTTGGATTTCTGATGTGCTCTTGGTTCCTTTGCTTGAGCAATAGCACCATTATTATCGCAATAAAGGTCTATTGGATTAGCAATGCTAGGAACCACTTCAAGTTCAGTAATGAACTTCTTAATCCAAACAGCTTCCTTTGCAGCATCCGATGCAGCAATATACTCAGCTTCTGTTGTAGAATCAGCGGTTGTACTTTGCTTGGAACTCTTCCAGATTACAGCTCCACCATTTAACATAAACACAAAACCCGATTGCGATCGACTATCATCTTTGTCGGTTTGGAAGCTTGCATCCGTGTAAGCATTTACCATGAGATCATCTTCCATTCCTCCATAGACCAAAAGCGAATATTTAGTTCTTCTCAAGTACTTAAGAATCGCTTTTACAGCCATCCAGTGATTTTCACCGGGGTCGAATTGGTATCTACTTGTCATGCTTAAAGCATAAGATACATCCGGCCTAGTAGAAATCATGGCATACATGATGGACCCAATTGCCGAAGCATATGGAACATCATTCATTTTCTCACGCTCATTTTTTGTCTTAGGACATTGAGTCTTGCTTAGAGAAATTCCATGTAACACCGGTAAGGTTCCTCTTTTAGAATTTTCCATACGGAATCTTCTAATGACCTTGTCAATGTATGTACTTTGGCTTAAACAAAGTAGCCTCCTTGATCTATCTCTATAGATCTTAATGCCAAGTACATATGCGGCTTCACCCATATCTTTCATTGCGAAGCATTTTCCTAACCAAGTCTTTACGGACTGAAGTGTAGGAATATCGTTTCCAATGAGTAATATGTCATCCACATATAAATCAGGAATAGCACTATGCTCCCACTAATCTTCTTGTATACACAAGGCTCATCTTCGTTCTTGATGAAACCAAACTCTTTGATCGATTCATCAAAACGGAGATTCCAACTCCTTGAAGCTTGCTTCAATCCATAGATAGATCTCTGCAATTTGCATACCTTAGAATTCTGTTCAAAACCTTCCGGTTGTGTCATATACACATCCTCTTGTAGTTTTCCATTTAGGAAAGCGGTTTTGACATTCATTTGCCATATTTCATAGTCATGATATGCGGCAATGGCAAGCAAAATTCTTATAGACTTTATCATTGCTACGGGTGAAAAGGTCTCATCATAGTCAATACCATGAACTTGCCTATACCCTTTCGCTATAAGCCTAGCTTTGTAAGTATGCACCTTCCCATCCATGCCAGTCTTCTTCTTGAAGACCCATTTGCATCCTATGGTTTTTACACCTTCGGGCGCATCAATCAAATTCCAAACTTGATTGTCTTGCATGGATTGCAATTCGGATTCCATGGCTCCAAGCCATTTATCAGAATCAGGAGAAGACATCACCTCTTGGTAGGTTGTAGGTTCATCATTCTCAATGATTTCCACCTCATTACTATCCGTTACGAGAAATCCATATCTCTCGGGCTCGGATCGTAACCTACTAGATTTGCGAGTTGCTTGTGTATTTTGAACAGGTTCCACAACTCTTTGTGGTTCTTGTTCTTGTTCTTGTTCTACTATCGGTTCAATGTCATTTTCTGGGTCTCGAATATCTTCAAGATTTATTTCACTCCCACTGATTTCTTTGGAGAGAAACTCTTTCTCTAGAAAGACACCAGTTCGGGCAACAAACACTTTGTTGTCCTCTCATTTGTAAAAATAGTATCCTTTAGTTTCCTTAGGATATTCCACGAAAATACATTTATCATATTTGTGTGCTAGTTTGTCGGAGACAAGTCTTTTGACAAAAGCTTCGCAACCCCAAATCCTTATGAAAGACAAACTAGGTAACTTTCCGCTCCACATCTCATATGGAGTCTTTGGAACCGATTTAGTTGGAACTTGATTTAGTGTGAAAGCAGCGGTTTCTAGGGCGTAACCCCAAAAGGATATTGGAAGATCAACTTGACTCATCATTGATCGAACCATGTCTAACAAAGTCCAATTTCTCCTCTCTGACACACCATTCCATTGTGGTGTTCCGGGTGGAGTCAATTGTGAAACTATTCCACAATTCTTTAGATGATCATCAAATTCATGACTCAAGTATTCTCCACCTCGATCTGATCGAAATGCCTTAATACTTTTGCCAAGTTGTTTTTCTAATTCATTTTGAAATATTCTAAATATCTCAAATGCTTCACTTTTATGTTTCATTTGGTAAACATACCCAAATCTACTATAATCATCCGTGAAGGTTATAAAGTATTGAAATCCTCCCCTAGCATTGCTACTTAATGGTCCGCATACATCGGAATGTATCAACCCCAATAAGTCGCTTGCCGTTTCACCTAGCTTGGTAAAAGGTGTCTTAGTCATTTTCCCAAGAAGACACGACTCACAAGTATCATATGACCCAAGGTCACATGAACCCAAGAGACCATCCCCATGGAGTTTTGAGATACGCTTCTCATTGATATGACCAAGACGGCAATGCCACAAATAAGTATGATTTACATCATTAGGTTTAGATTTCTTATTTATATGATAGACATTTTCATTATTTTCATTCGTGACATCCAAGACATAAAGGCCATTAAATGAATTAGAAATACCATAAAGCACATCATTTAAATAAATAGAAAATTTCTTATTCTCAATAAGAAACTTAAAACCTTCATTATCCAAACAAGAAATTGAAATAATATTTCTACTTAAATCCGGTACATAATAGCAATTGTTCAAAACAAGTATTAAACCGGAAGGTAAAGTGACTTCATAAGTCCCTACGGCTAATGCAGCAACTCTTGCTCCATTTCCCACGCGTAGGTCTACTTCACCCTCTTTAAGTAGTCTCCTATTCTTAAGACCCTGCACATTTAAACAAATGTGAGAACCATATCCGGTATTCAATACCCAAGAATCAGTGTTAGAAAGGAGAATATCTATCATATAGATACATGAAGTCGACGCAGCTTTGCTGCCCTTCTTCTTCTTTTGCTCTTCCAAGAAAGCCTTGCAATTACGTTTCCAATGACCAATTTCTTGACAATGGAAACAGATTGCATCCTTTTGTGAATCGGGTTTTGCCTCAGAAGCCTTGGCAACCTTTGCCTTGCTTATCTTGGGTTTGACAACTTTCTTACCCTTTCCTTTGGCACTAGCTTTCTTCCCATCATGAACCAAGAGCACGGGAGAACCTTTCTCCGCAATCTTCATCTCCGCAGTTTTAAGCATCCCATGCAACTCGGAGAGATTCTTATCCATTCCATGCATGTTATAATTCATCACAAACTGATTATAACTTTTAGGCAATGAATTAAGAATGAGATCTGTGGCTAGCTCCAATGGGATTGGATAGCCAAGTTTCTCAAGGTGCTCTACATAACCTTTCATTTTCAACATGTGAGGACTCACTTGTTGCCCTTCATTCATTTTGCAAGTAGTGAATGCAACAATGGTCTTGTACCTCTCTTGCCTAGCTTGCTCTTGAAACATGGCTCTTAACTCCACGCCTATCTCATAGGCTTCCAAATGTTCCAAACTTTGTTGGAGTTTTGAGCATATGGTAGCAAGCATGAGACAGCTTACATCTCTAGAATCATTACGATGTTTCTTGTAACTGTCTCATTCTGCCCTAGGGGCAGTAGGTTCTGGTTCAGCAGGATGTGGCCCATCGAGAATGTATAACTTATCTTCTTGCCTTAGAACAATTCTTAGGCTACGGATCCAATCCATAAAGTTAGTACCATTCTCTTGGAGCTTATCCTTCTCAAGGATCGATCGCAATGAAATTGATTGAGTGTTAGTAGTCATTATCTACAAATATGCAAAATTTCCAAAATGTAATAAGTACCAATTTTCATTAAAGAAATAAACAATGTATTTTTCAAAAATACTCCCACTAAATTATATAACCTTCCCATACATCCAATGTATAATATAATTTAAATGGGTTAAGATCCCGCTTTAATTTATTTTAAGTCCGATAAGGCGGATTACACAAAATCAAATTAATTAGGTAGACAACTCTTGTCAATCATATCTCATATGACTCTTAGTTCCTTTTATGAGATTCTTTAAGAAATCATATTTCAAAAAACATGTTAAATCTCATCTTTGCCTAGGCTCAAAACTGTTTTGACGCCCAATTAAGTCCAACCATTTTGAACGTATAGTTAATGTGCCTCGCTAGGGCGTGCCCACATTATCTATCTTGCTCATACATAAATAAAGTCAATGAATCTCGCTAGGGCGAGTCTACATTAAATTCACCCATGTATTAACAAGTGTTTTAATCATGGCATGGCAATAAAGGACTTAAAACTTTCTTTGAAGGTTCATCACATACAGCATACAACACATTTATGAGCACATAATATAAACATGTTATGCATCAAGTTTAGCCACTAAATTAATCTCCATTAATTTAAGTATAATATTTATGTGTCATTAGTTTCTCTATAATTATGAGGATGAGACTATTTCAACTTTGGTTATTATCTCCAAATCAAGACAACAAGGAGTGCGGCCGAAACTAAGCCATCAGGCATCCACAATTCTGCACTAATTCAAGAAACCAAGAAAGTAGTCCATGTGGCCGAAACTAAGCAATAGATGGTCTCGTTGAACGTAGGTCAATTGCATCCACAATTCCACATAGATCTCCAATCTTTGAATCAAGAAATTTGTTTTTCAATTTTAGCAATTATGAACTCTTCATAATTCTAACTTCGTTTTATCTTTGAAACTTTGATTGCGATCAAGTTTGGGAAACACAATCTCGATGAACGTAGATTAGCCATCCAAACCTTGAACCAATCTTAGAATCACAAGACTAAAACAAATAGGAAAATCAAACCCCAAGATCCATACCAAAACCAACTACCCAAAACCCATTCCAGATCAGCAGGTCTGGCCTGGTTCTGTTACTGGTTTGGTTGGACCTTTTGAAAATTTCAAATCTGATCAAAAGGCAAAAAGAATCAGCATTCTGATTGCTTTGTGTGGCCGCCCAGAAATAACTGTACGGTCGCCCAAACATGTGCGGCTGCCCACGTTATTCTTGTTCGGTCGCACAGGAAGATCAGAAGGCAATTTTAAAGTTCGAAAATTTGTCTCAAAATTGTTTTTCCCCGATTATTAAAACTTTGATCCAATCAAAAATTAATAATCAAACAATTCAGAATCCAACATAATTTTTAGTGCGATTCAATAGTGCAATTAAAGTTGTAAAACAATAAACCACATAAAATCATATAACACATAAACATCACATATCCAATATTCATATCATGTTAGGCACATAAACAATTTATATACACACAACATGATCTAAGTATTGAAATAATCAACATGAACGGAGCTCTGATACCACTGTTGGGTTTCGTAGTAACATGCCCAGCGGAAAATAGCATTCAAAATTTATGAAACCCAAAGCCCATAGATCCGTTCATATGATTGAATCAAATACTTGCAATATGAATACAAGAAAACTAACCCTTGATGACTTTGAATTTGGTCTTTGATCTTGGTGGAGAAATTGAAGCTTTGTCACGAACAAGTAAGAACACGAACTTGAAGATGATGAGCTTCACCCTCTAGCGGTATCCACACCACGAACGAATATCAAGAACACTTGATCTTGGTTGCTAGACAAAAATTGTGAGACACGTTTTCACAATCAATATAAACTATATGGAATTATATTTGTGTATTATTTTGTTCTTCAATCTAAGATATCTTAGAACAAAATAATCCTCTCTCAAACCCTTTGGAGACTTGCACAAAAGCTATATTATGTTCTGGCCCGTATTTGGCTGTTTATATACAAGTTAGACCTATTCCAAATAGGAAACTTGTGTCTAAACCCGTCCAAAATTCTTTTCCAAATCAAATTAGGAAACCAGTCCCGACAAGGTGCGCGGCCGCCCAAAACCCTTGTACGGTCGCACATCTATCTGGAAGGTTTCTGGTACTTTCTGAGTCAAACTGTGCGGCCGCCCAAGCCATTATGTGCGGTCGCACACTTTCCCCAGATTTCCCTAATTTTCAAATTCCAATATAGTCCTTATTTAAGATTCGTTCTATTGTGTGTGACCCTCTAGGATTACACTAAGTTGGCAATGGGTTCAAACATGAAACCATAAGATATGATTAGGTTCTAGCAAACCGTCATACCTACCCAAATAGTATAACTAGATACAAGTTCACATTCCTTTAGAACAAGTCACAATCCCTTTGTCCACGATGTCATTGAACACAAGTCATGGTCAACAAGTGAACTTGTTTTGTTCAATACTTTCTCGATTCCGAATATGTTGATAATACAAATGACATTGATCTAATCAATTCATTTGAGTCCGGCCGAACATTTTCATCAACATCATTCCTACGAGAGGCCAAAGCTTGACATCTCTCCGAAGAGGGACAAATCTATTTAGCTTATTACTCTTCCCTACGTGAATCCGATTATGCCAATCATACCCTTTATAACTACCCGGTTAAAGGTAGCGTTTGAATATGTCAAACATAATGTTCATCAAGTGGAAGACTATAATAACTTCATGTCTAAGGATTCAAATGACACAACTAATATGAGATATATGTACGACATAGACCATGACATAAATCTCATACTGCGGGTCATGTCCAGTACCTTGTTCCAAACAAGTACCCATAAATCTAACATGATCATCCCATGATCATTTAGCCTTTATACTAGTGCTTAACAAGTACTAGGGACGGAGATTATTATAAGTAAACATGAACAACAATAATAATCAAAACATCTCTTTATTGATATGAAATAAATGATAACAATTACAACGTTTACTAAACGTGCCTAGGGCACCACTACCAACACACAGTACGCACCTCAGGTAGGGACGTCCCTCTTAAGGCTTTGAGGGATAAGGTGGATGCTTATGCCGCTACTAATATCGGTCAGATGGGCTCTCTCGGTACCCGTATTGTAGCTGTCCGTGGTTTTCTATGGTGGGCCTTCTCTGAGACGCTCTTTGCTAATCATGCGTAGACTGCTTTTTTTACTCTTTTGAGGGTGTTGAGGGGAATTCAGCATGTGATCGATGCTAGTTTGGGTCTAGCCGTCTTGGCTCACTGTTACGTGGTAATGGATGAGAGTTCGCAGAATCGGGCGAATGCTGGCTTGGGTGGCTATAGCCATGCTTGGGAGGTATAATACTCATCTTCTTCTGTATTCCTCCTTCATTTCAGCCCCAGTTTACTTTCAGTTTCGGTAGCATTCTCATTTTAGCTACAATATGTTGACATTTTTCTATGTTTCTCCCATTTGCAGGCTTGGGTTACACCATGTTGAGACTCTTCAGTTTTAACCTCCGGGATAATGCTGCCATTATTCCAGACACATTGAGGTGGCATAGGGCCAACCGGGATACCCATGACGAGCAGGCTGAGGGGGCGGACTTGCCTATAGAGGAGATGAGGCGGTACCTTAATGAGAAGACCGTCGTTCCCGATGTTGACACTGCTCTCTTCCCTTGGAGGAGTTTAGAGATTCATCAGGCTTACGGGTATGCTGGTATGAGATTACTAATCATTGGCCTCGGTGGGGGATGTTTTTACTTGGGGGTGCGAGCTTCTCATCAGCATAACGGTGGTAGGCTAGATCTCATTGTCATTCTGGACCTGCCGGTTCACATGCTTAGTTCTCATGATATTGAGGATGAGGAGAGAGAGGAGCTCATTATTGGTCAGGACGCCTTTGACCACATGCATCTTGAGGTTGATTATCAGGACTTTCTTACTCGTCTCATGCCTCGGTTGATTCTGGAGGGTGATCAGGTTCAGGCCCAGGGAGTTGTTCATGTCCCCTTCCGTCCGCAGCTCGGACCGGCTTCTTTTACCTACAGCATGGCTGAGGGGATAAAGAGCATCGAGGACCTTCCTACCGATTATGATATGCCCGAGGGGCTCGTACCTCCTGCTGACGCGACCATGGTACGATTCATGACTCTTCTTTTGCCATTTCCGTCATTTCATCATTTCATTTCTTCGTTTATCATTTATCTGAAGATTTTGACACCTCTATTTGCTTCTTTTCAACAGGTGCCCATTGCCGAGTATAGAGAGGTCGCCGGACGGCTTGCCCAATTCATGGCCTATGCCAAGAGGGTGAAGAGAGAGACCATGGGACTCTTAGGCCGATTGGCTTGCCGGACAGCAGAGTCAGCTTCTTGCGGGAAAAGACCTCGGACCAATGAATGATCACGTGGCGATGGTGACGTCTCCTTCCTTTTGATGCCCGAGTAGATAGGATCCCCCATTCCCTCTTTTTGTTGATGATGTGTTTATTGCCTTGGCGTAGGCGAAGACAATTTTTCTTTCTTTGGTTTGTACCTCTGCAACAGTTAACTCCTAACTCTAACACACATACATTTGTTAATTTTAGTTTTTATTTCTGAATGTGTAATGGATCGATTCACAACCGGTTGGTCAACCGAGGGTTCTTTTTATGAGATGGATTCGTGTTGGGTCATTTGTATGTGATGTATGAACTGTTTCGAGTGCATTTCTGAAGTGTTTGAGGCATGTTTTGACTCATTGGGAAACCTGAGATTTGAGCAGAATTTAACTGTCTGATCTGGGGAGATGCCTCGTACGAGACATTGATGTCTCGTACGAGTCATCCTATGAATCTGCGGCTGTTTCTCCTTTTTCGTCGAGGATTTGGTGTCCAAACTTGTATATAAACACCTCTAGTCCGTTCTAGAATACCATACAGCGTTAAATCAGTTATGGGAACTTTTCTTTTGGAGAAAAATTCTCAACCTTTTGCTCCCAATGGCCACAAGCAAGTCCGTTCTTTCATCAATAATTGCTGATGAGTTTTCCTTGGACTCGGAATTAGTGGAACGCTACAAGAATGACTTAGCAACGTTCTTTCGCTCGTTTGACAAGGCTCGTCAAGAAAGATTCATAGAGATGTTCGGTTTTAAGATTCTTTTCACCTTGAAGAACCTAAAACCGGATTGGAACCTTTTAAAGGGAGTTGCACATTTCTGGGATCCTTCTACCCATCTTTTCAACTTTTCACTTAATGAGATGGTCCCCACTGTAGAGGATGTCGCGACCCTGACCCCGCGGGCCGGGAACTCGCGAGCTGGACGTCGACTTAATAAATAAAACATCAAAATAGAGAAGATAAAAATTCCTCTTTATAACAAAAAATGTGATACACGGTTTTGGAAATCCATTCTTAACAACAATATTACACAACTAGTATAAGCTCCACAAGGTTTCGGGTCGTGACATTCACTCCACCTTAAAAGAAAATTCGTCCCGAATTTTAGAAATACTTACCCGAATCAAAAAGCCACGGATATTTCCGTTCCATCTCTTCTCGAAGCTCCCACGTTGATTCTTCAACATTGTGATTCCTCCATAGTACTCTCACCAACGCTATGCTTTTATTCCTCAACACTTGAACTTTGGTATCAAGTATCTGAACTGGTCGCTCCTTGTATGATATGTCAGGCTCTATATCCTATGGTACCCTCGGTAACACGTGAGATGAATCATGCAAATACTTTCGAAGCATAGAAACATGGAAGACATTATGCAACCGGTCTAGAGAAGATGGCAATGCAAGTCGATAAGCAAGAAGTCCCACTTTTTCCAAAATCTCGAACGATCCAATATACCTCGGAGCCAATTTACATTTCTTCCCGAACCTTCTAATACCCACCTTTGGAGATACTTTCAAGAACACAAAGTCTCCGGTCTGAAAATTAAGATCCCTTCTTTGGTGATCAGCATAGCTCTTCTGTCTACTCTGGGCTGTCTTCAATCGATCCCTAATAATTCTGACTTTCTCGACTGAATCCTGAATCAAATCAATACCCCATATCTTCGCTTCCCCGATCTCATCCCAACAGATAGGTGATCTACATTTTCTTCCATACAAAGCCTCATAAGGAGCCATCTCGATGCTAGCCTGTTAACTGTTATTTTAGGAAAATTCCACTAAAGGTAAATGCATATCCCATGAATCATAAAAGTCTACCGAACAAGCTCGTAACATATCTTCTAGAATATGAATAGTCCTCTCGGATTGACCGTCAGTTTGAGCATGAAAAGCTATACTGAACCTCAAATCTGTACCAAAAGCTTTCTGTAACGCTTGCCAAAATTTGGAAGTAAATCTCGGAACTCGATCTGATACAATACTAACCGGAACCCCATGTAATCTCACTATCTCATTAATATAAAGGCTCGCAAGCTTTTCCATCGAGTATCTAATATCAATCGATAAGAAATGAGCAGACTTGGTCAATCTATCCACAATTACCCAAACACTATCATATTTCCTACGGGTACGAGGTAGTCCTGTAACAAAGTTCATAGTCACATGTTCCCATTTCCACTCCGGAATTTCTAATGGCTGAAGTAGTCCTGCGGGTCTCTGATGCTCAGCTTTGACCTGCTGACAAGTTAAACACTTTGATACATACTCAGCTATTTATCTCTTCAGGTTGTTCCACTAGAAATGTTGCTTCAAATCGTGATACATCTTCGTACTCCCGGGATGAATAGTGTATCTCGATTTATGGCTCTCATCTAAAACTTGTCGCTTTATCCCATCGACATCAGGTACACACAAACGTCCATGAAAAGTCAACACTCCATTCGAACTGATAGAAAAATACTCAAAGTTCTTCTCATTCATTTTACCCATTATTTTCACTAACTCTGGATCTTCTTTCTGAGCTTCCTTTATTCTCTGAATTAGGGTTGGAGATACCCTAATGTTCGCAAAAATAGCCCCGTATCTCGATTCCCGAGGACACCAATCCCGAACATCTTCTAACATCTTCCACTCTCGAACCATCATCGAAGCCATATATGATTTTCTACTAATAGCATCAGCTACTACATTCACCTTTCCTGGATGATAAGAAATCGTACAATTGTAGTCCTTAAGAAGTTCCATCCATCTGCACTGTCGGTTATTCAGTTCCTTCTGAGAGAAAAGATACTTCAAACTTTTCTGGTCCGTGAAGATCTCGAATTTTGCCCCGTAAAGATAATTCTTCCACTTATGAAGAGCGAAAACAATAGCTGCCAATTCCATGTCGTGAGTAGGATAATTCTTTTCACTCAGACTCAACTTCCTCGAAGCATATGCGATAACTTTCCCATTCTGCATTAAGACACAACCCAAGCCTTCCTTCGACGCATCACTATAAATCACTAAGTCATCGTTCCCATTAGGCAAAGCTAATATAGGTGCAGTAGTCAACCTCTTCTCCAGCTCCTCAAAACTGTTGTTACACTTCTCGGTCCACTCAAATGAAACATTCTTTCGGGTCAACTGAGTCATCGGTGTAGAAATCCGTGAAAACCCTTCTATAAACCTCCTGTAATACCCTGCTAACCCCAGAAAACTCCTGATCTCAGTTACTGTTTCTGGTCGCTTCCAATCAACTATCGCCTCAATCTTCGAAGGATCTACCGAAACTCCTTTATTAGAAATAACATGTCCCAAAAAAGAAATTTCCTCGAGCCAAAATTCACACTTAATAAACTTCGTGAATAGCTGTTCTTTTGCGAGTACTGTCAAAACTGTCCTCAGATGTTGTTCGTGCTCCTCTCGAGATTTAGAATAGACAAGTATATCATCAATGAAAACCACTACGAACGTATCAAGATAAGGATGGAAAATCCTGTTCATCAAGTCCATAAACACAGCAGGAGCATTAGTCAACCCAAACGGCATAACTAAGAACTCATAGTGACCATACCGGGTGCGAAAAGCAGTCTTCGGAATGTCTTCCGATCGAATTTTCAACTGATGGTATCCACTCCTCAAATCAAGTTTATAAAATACCACTGATCCCTAAAGTTGATTGAATAAATCATCAATATGCGGTAGAGGATACTTGTTCTTCACCGTTACCTGATTCAACTTCCTGTAATCAATACACAACCTCAATGAACCATCTTTCTTCCTTACAAACAAAATCGGTGCTCCCCACGGTGAAACACTAGGCCGAATAAATCCTCTATCAAGCAACTCCTGTAACTGGACCTTAAGTTCTTTCAACTCTGCTGGAGCCATTCTATAAGGTGCTTTCGAGATCGAAGCTGTACCTGGTAATAAATCCACACAGAACTCTATCTCTCTATCGGGTGGCATATCATACTCAGAAGAGAAAACATCAGGAAATTCTCTAACTACTCGAACACTTTCTAACCCAGGTGATTCTTTCTTAGTATCTAGCACACTAGCCAAATAACCCTCACAACCACGATGTAACAATTTCCTAGCTTTCACATAAGAAATTATACGAATATTTCTACCCAAAAGAATAGCCTCAAAAACAAACTTAGGCATATTAGGAATAGAAAAAGTAAAAACCTTCCTACGACAATCAACTGAAGCATGATATTTGCTCAGCCAATCCATACCCAAAATGATGTCAAAGTCTTGTATCGGAAGAACTACTAAATCCGCACACAAAACATGACCACAAATAAACACATCACATGCACGAAACACTTGATCAGTCACCAAACACTCTCCCATAGGAGTTGACACCTCTAACACGTAAGGTAAGGACTCAGATGAAGCATTTAGCAAAGAAGCAAAGTGCACAGATATATATGAATGCGATGATCCTGGATCTACTAGCGCACGAGCGCTCACACTACATACAGAAATAATACCTCCTATTACTGAAGGATCATCAGTAGCCTGCTGTTGGCTCATAGCAAAAACTCTTCCTTGAACCTTAGGCTTTCCTGTTGCATATCTCTTCTAGCCTTGTGAAGTACCAGCTCCTGTTCCCGTTGGTTGATTTTTGAATCTCGGACAATCCCTCACAAAGTGTCCCAACTGACCGTAATTAGTACATTTACCATGCTTCTTCCAACATCTATCCTCAGAATGTCCTTCCCTCTGACAGTAAGTACAGAGTCTTTTATTTTGATTCCCTTGGTTCCCCAAAGTAGTGCCTAGATTCCTTATTATTGGTTGCCCTCTGAACTGTGACTGTCCTCCCAAATTTCCTCAGTTATCCAAATATTGTTGCGGTTGTGATCTGATCTGACCTCCTTATCTACCCGTGTTAGTTACCTCCGTCTTTCTCTTGTGCTCTCCGATGTCTTGTTCCACCAAGTAGGCACGGTCTACAGCATCCTGATAAATCTGAATTCTCTGAGCGATTAGCTGAGCTCTGATAGTTGTCCTCAAACCTCTAATGAACCTCATCGCCTTCTGCTCTTCTGTTGTTACAAGATAGCTAAAATACCTAGCTAATTCTGTGAACTTAGACGAATATTAAGCTACTAACAAAACGTTCTACTCCAAGTTTAGGAACTCAATCTCTTTCCTATTCTGATCAACTAAAGGAATAAAGTGCTCTCTGAATTTCCTTACAAACAGTTCCCAGGTATACGGTGCATGAGTCTCATCCCAACTTGTCTTAACAGCATTCCACCAGTGTTCTGCAGATCCAACCAGCTTATAGGCTGCAAACCTTACTCTGTCCTCTCCCTTGCAACCGAACACACTAAATATTTTCTCTATTGATTCTACCCATAATTATGCCTTTTTCACATCCGGCTCTCCATTGTATTCAACTGGTTTCAATTTCAGAAATTGCTCTAACCCCTGTCTTGCTGGTGGTGGTGCTTGTTCCTCTCTCGCCCTCTGGTCATGTATAGCTTTCAAAGCCGCTTCGAACATACCCTGATACATCATACGGGCTTCCTCTCGTGCTTCCTCGTGATTTGAAGAACCAATATGACCTTCTCCACTCCTTGTTCCAACCATTTTCAAATAAATACCTGCATAAAACACTCATCGTTACTCACTCCGAACACAACTACCCTCTTAGGTCATTCTAGTCCACCTATAACTTATACTTAGAGCAAACCATAGCTCTGATACCAATTGTCGCGACCCCGACCCCGCGGGCCGGGAACTCGCGAGCTGGACGTCGACTTAATAAATAAAACATCAAAATAGAGAAGATAAAAATTCCTCTTTATAACAAAAGATGTGATACACAGTTTTGGAAATCCATTCTTAACAACAATATTACACAACTAGTATAAGCTCCACAAGCTTACACCAAAATACTAAAATATTACAACTCTTAATGACGTCTATTTGGTAATACTATCACATAGGTTATACATTTAATAGCAATGCAAACCGAATAACAACCTGCCCAAAAGTCACGAACACTCTCGACGTCCTTCTCGTGATCAGCGAGTCCTATCACTTTCCTCCTGGGGGGGGGTGTTAAGGAAACAAATTTGAAAAGAACCGGGGGGGGGGGGTGAGATAAATCTCAATAAGTCACTTATGCAACTACATGACAATATTATGCAATAAACAATAATAAGTCCCACATAGCACTTAGCATATAACAGTTAACAGATAGCAGCGGAAATAAACAAGTTACGAAGGATACTAAGCCAAGGTTTCACCAAACGGATATAGTACAGAAATCCCTGCGCAGAACCAACCAATCAACCAAGCAACCATAGTAGAATAACAGCTGAAGAGAATTCCCCGGTACCGGAACCATGAACCAATAGTAGCAACAAGGGGAAAATGACACAAAGTCATAACCCAAAACGAACTAGATAGAATACTCACTCAAGGGAGCTATCTCATCCCAACCAAGGCCATATGGAAGGGGAAAGAAGGACCAATGGATAATATCATACTGGACTCGGCTTGTGTGCCATTATAATATTCCCCATTGCTTAACACGAACACAAGTACCAGCTGGACTTTCAAATAAAGGCTAAGTAATAAAATACTAGCTCCATAAACAACCAATGATTCCAAAGTAGGGAACCATGCCAAATAGTCATCATAAAGATAAGTCAAACAAAACAATACATCAAGAAGATGTTCCAAAATCCCAATTAACACTTAATCAAATTCCACCACATATTTGATCACAAAGGACCCATTTCCAACACTAGAGTGTACCACGATGATCATAAAGGTCGACTAGAATAGTACACAAAACCTAGACCGAACCACACTCTTAAATCACACAAAAAGAACAAGTATAAACTTTCAGTAACCACTGTACGGCCGCCCATTACTGGTTGTGCGGTCGCCCACTATGCCTTGCAACCAAGACAAAAACCTTCCAGATAGGTGTGCGGCCGCACGCCCCATTTTGGGCAGCCGCCCACACCACTCGACTGGCCAAACTGCACTAAATTATACTCCCTTCGTTTCACCGTCTCAAAAGTACTACACATTAACACTTATAACACTCACATGAAACAAACCCAACTCATTATACTCAGTTAAACTCATTCCAAAACATCCCAAGACAAGTATTTCATAAATCCAAACCAAGTAATGATCCAAACATCAATTATCATAAAAATAACCAAAATACCAATCAACTCCAAATTCATCCATAACACAATATATAACAATCATAGCATCATAGAAGCTAAGGATGAACATTTTTAGCATAAAAGGAGGAAAGCAACTTACTTGGAAAAATACGAATGGAGACGAAACTTATTCTTACTTAGCTACAAACGATCCTAACGATGATCTGGGCATTTTATATAAAATGAGTATTAAGAAAAGATTAATAAAATAAGATCAAAAGAAGGAAAAAGGGAAGGAGTTCTTACCTTTCTTTCATAAACACCAAATGCAGAGAGACAGAGAAGAGAAATGGGTAAGAATGAAATTGCTAGGGAAGGAGGAGATAATATCTAATACCGAAAATTACGAATTGGTCACTCCTAGTTAAAACATTTAACAAAATCCCCAAAGTTCCAAAAATACTTCAAAAGACTCCAAAACTCAAATTTACACTACGAACCTTAAAGATTCAACTTAGCAAAACTAACTCAAATAAATCATGAAAATGATTAAATAAATAATAAATAAAGTGCCAAGGTTTCGGGTAGTGACAGAGGAGATGGCGGCTATCCTGGATATGCCATTGACTGGAGTGATTGCGGTTCCCGAGTGTGACAAGGTATCAGCGGAGTCTCTTAGGGACTTATTTAGTATTGGCCTTCCCGAGGCGTAGAGTTATATTCATAACCACTACGTTGATCTCCACGCTTTGCCTAGGAGATTTAAGGGTTGGGTGACTCGCGGTCACGGTGTGGATTCCCAATGTTTCCTCTTGGCCTTATGTTTATTCCGAAACGTTCTTTTCATGAGCAAGTGTGGCATGGAGAACACGAAGCTCGTAGACATTGTTCCGCAAGCTAGAGGACGGGCCTTCAACATTATTCCTCTTATCTTGGGGGAGACCCTTCATGGTCTTGATGAATTACACCGAACCGGCTCCATAACTCGGGGAAGTCCATTATTGTTGACTATTTGGCTCAGGGAACATTTTAAATTGTTGGACTCTCCGACTGAGTATTCTCCTTATACTTTCCATAGGCGGAGATTATTGGTGAAGGGTCTCAGCATTGAGGAGTGGGCCCATCTTTTTGCTAAAGTGGAGACTGATGATATTGCTTGGTGCCCATCCTTTTAGAAGGTGAGGAGGTTCGTGGCTAATTGTCGCGCCCCGACCCGTGGTCCTACTTGGGGCCAAGTAGGACCACGGGTCGGGCGCGATAGTAATACCCTTGGATATGACAGGGTCGTCCTTCCGGGTTTGAGAGATTCCTCTTTTTACTTTGCTCAAAGAGTGATGCGACAATTCAGTCAATAGCAGGACACTTTCGTGTTAGGGGGACGACCTCAAGACATTTCTTTCATGGACTCAAAGTTCTCTATGAGCTTGGCTCGCGTTTGGGGGCAAGGCACCACTATGGACCGTTCGACCAATCTTCGTCATGATGGAGGGAGCATTTATTTATCAGATAAGTATTTGGATTGGTTCCTTAAAGAGCTCCGTCCCAGTGTCGAGGGTATTGATGAGATTCGCCGTTCTCTGTTGGGGGATCTGTTCGAACCTAGCTTGAATTTGAGGAAGAAGGAAGCTAAGGAGGATCCTTCTAATATCAGTGTAGATGCCACTCAAGACTTTCTGAATAGTGACTTTTACGAGAAGAGGGCGAATGGTCTTCCCGGTAAATTTCAAGCGCTTGACAGGCCTCATGTGTTTGCAAGATTGAATCCCTCGGTGTTCAGCAGACTTGATGTTCCTCCCGGTTTTGAGATACTTTTTCCTAAGAGGAAAAGGAATGACAAGGCGAACCGTGGTCAAGCCCTTAATAAATCAAGGAAAAAATAGATTCTTAGGAGTATTGAGAGATTGCTATAGATAGACTAATATTTAGATTTTTAGTATTTTATTTATTTTCTTTTGCAAGTTGGTATTCATATTAGAAATTTTCTTATTGCTTTCTTGAAATGCATTCAGTTAATAAGAAAACAAGATTTTGATTTTATTTATTGAATAGACCGGACCAAAAGGCTGCCTACGTTCTCCTTTTACATCAATTAAATAAGGAGCTCAGGTCATCGTAGTTCTTGTACAAGAAGGAGAAAATATGTCTTCTGACTGACATGTCTCGTACGAGACATAGGTGTCTCGTACGAGACTGTCCCCTATTTTTTTTATATGCACACCCTGATTTTTGCCTAGACTGCCCTTTCAGGTTTTCAATCTAGCGGGCTTATTTTCTCGTGCCTTTATTATTATTCATTTGTTTTTTGAAAATAGGGGACGGAGCTAGGGGTAGTACTTCTTCAACTTGTCCATGTTGACGGGCTTCGGCAGTTGATCTTCATCTAGGTCTGCGAGTTGTACCACTCCTCCAGAGAATATCTTCTTGACTATATAAGGGCCTACCCATCTTGGTCCCCACTTTCCCATAAGATTGAATGGTCCAGGATGATGTTCACGCAGGACAAGGTCCCCTTCTTTGATGTTTATGGTTTTGACTTTCTTATTAAATGCTCGGGCCATTCTCTATTGATATGCTTGGATATACTTGGCGGCTCGAAGTCGTCTTTCATCTAGCAGGGCTAGTTGTTCGTAACGGCTATTCAACCATGCGACTTCATTTACTTGGTTTTCTAGGAGAACCCTTAGTGATGGTACTTCCAATTCGATCGGTAATACCGCTTCCATCCCATAGGCCAGGGCGTATGGAGTTTCACCAGTGGTAGTACGGATTGAAGTACGATAGCCCCAGAGTCTGAAAGGTTGCTTCTTGGGCCAGTCTCTGCCAGTGTAGATACCCCGGGGAAAACCACGGCTTGGCTAGAGCGGTGAATTATCTTAGGATGTCTACTTGATTTTAAGAGTCGCCACCCACGTTTTAGAGGAACGCGAGAAAACCTAAGAAAAGCCAATTTTATGTACAAAACCATAGATTCGGGAAAAGATGGTTTCGGGGGTTAGGTGACGGAGTGGGAAGTACTTAAACACCCACTCCGCCCCGCTTACGCGGGTCTTGCTACTTTTGGTGTTTTAATGCTAAATGTCCTTCAATAAAAAGTGCTAACAATTAAAATGAAAAGAAAGAGGAAATAAAAAGATAAATGATTTTATTGATTTAATTTATGCTAAAGATTACATGTTGAATTATCCTAACAATTACATTAATAATGAAATGGGGAGATTAAAGTAGAGATTAAAATGTAGGGAGATAACCTTAACCAACTTTAATGTAGTAAAGTGGTCATTTGGTCATGTCCCATTGATGGGGATTTCATACATTACCAAGACATGTGAAAATAAGAGAAGAAGAATAAAATACCTTAAGAAAATGGGCTTCAAACTGGTGTTGTTGTAAGGCAATTGTTGTAGAACAATTTGTGTAGAGTTTTATTGTGTTAAACTCTTGTTGGGAGAACTCTTGTAAAGAGAATTCTTGGGAGAATTGTGTATAGTGTATTTGTGTAGAGATTTCAAGTAAAAAAAAAAGGTCCTTTCTAAGGTAGAAGAAGGTGGTTTTTATAGCTAAAAAAGGAGAGGGAAAGGTTGGAGGGAAAAGATGATCATCCATGTGAAATGGAATTGACCAATCATAAATAAGATAAATAAAATAATAAATGAAAGAAATAAAAGAAAATCAAATAAAATAAAAAGGAAATATTTTGTTTTAAAGAAAAGGCTTAGAATGTGGGATTTGGAGTTATGAAATAAAGGGGGATGAATGTGGATGAAAAAGGGAGTGTTTGTGATCAAGAAAAAGGAGGGAAAAAGCTGCAATCCGTAACTGCCATAATGGGAAGCGCGCGGGTCCCGCTTTTGGGGCGAGAGGGGCGCACGGCCTGTTGACAGTGTCGGAGGCGCCCGCGGGTGAAAATAACAGAATGACAGAATGACTCTAAAAGTTAACTCTGTTTTGCAGTTTAGTCCAAAACTAACGGAATCAGTTAGGAACTTAACGGAAGTAACAGAAATTAACAAAAAAAAGTTAAATAAAAATACTATGTATGCAATCGGGGTGAGCGGTCCAAGGCGGGGTATCTACAGAGCCCCTCGGCGGTGTGGATTGCGTAGCAAAACACGCCGACGAAAGACAAGACATCCGCCGAGGACATTACAAAGAAAGGGAAAAAGAAGAAAGCAAAGACTCGATAAAATCGGGAATTGAAAGTTGCGAGGGATAGAGGTGCGACCCCTGTGTGAGCGGCTTTGTTAAAATTACGAGAGATAAAGGTGCGCTCCCTGTATGAGCGGCTTGCCAATAGCGGGATCCGTTTGCTGATGCGGGATCTGTTTGCTGGAAGCGGGATCCGTTTGCTGGAAGCGGGATCCGTTTGCTGATACGGGATCCGTTTGCTGATACGGGATCTGTTTGCTGAAGCGGGATCCGTTTGCTGAAGCGGGATCCGTTTGCTGAAGCGGGATCCGTTTGCTGAAGCGGAATCCGTTTGCTGATGCGGGATCCGTTTGCTGAAGCGGGATCTGTTTGCTGATGCGGGATCCCTTTGCTGAAGCGGGATCCGTTTGCTGATGCGGGATCCGTTTGCTGATGCGGGATCTATTTGCGGATGGCGGGAACCGAGGCTCCGTCTACCTATATGTGATATTGTTTTGTTTCTTGATGGAAAGGTGGTGATTTTACGGCTCAGCATGGACCGAGTTGTTGTCATTGAACTGTAATTGTTTGACTCTGTGGGATGCAGGCGTAGTTGACGGCAGATCACTTTCTGCTGGGGATGAAGTGCCTTGAGTTGCAGATGCTGTTGATCTTGTGGTGGTACCTGTTAAGTGTGTGCTTTGCAGGTATATGTGCTTGTGACATGTATGAGATGTGAAATGGGAGTTATGAGAGAAATTGTGCTTGTGGTGTGATGTGATTTGAAGGCAGTTTTGCATGAGAGAGAAGTAAAGTGATTTTGTGTGTGAAGTGATTTTTGAAAGCATAGATTTGCTTGAGAGAGATGAATGATGTCCATACCTTCACTTACCATTGCCGTTGGATGGATTCGTGATGTTGTGGTAGATGCTTTGGCGGAGAGTGTCGCTGCCTTTGATGATGAATTCGTTTTTGATGGAGTGTCGGTGGGACAGTATTCCGGATGATGGGTTGGTCGTGCCAAAAGGCTGCCTACGTATCCCTTTAAGAGAATCAGACCAGTGTAGTTCAAGAATGATGGAGAATGCTGGGGGAGAATGCTAGGAGCAAAGCAAAAAGGAATCACATAATTTTGCGCAAGAAAAGAAAAAAGAAAATAATATTTTTTTTTAATTAGAATATGCACACACGTGAGAAAAAGATTTTTTTTTTAGTTCGTGGGTGAACCATTTTAACCATTGTGTGTTTGTAAAGCCAACCCAAGATCAAGTCATGTTCGACCGATGTCCGGATTGCCTTGCTTGAATTCTGTCGTCGTTACCGTTGTGCCCAACAAAAAGTGATTTCTAGCCCCAAGAGATGTGTCAGTTATGGGGTTCCAAAAGACATTCGATGCCGAGATAAGGGGTTGCTGATTGTAAAGCCCCTAGAATGCCTTTGATGCCAAACTATGAGAGACTTGCATAGCCCCAAGATGAATCGACTCTTGACCTTTTCAAATAAATCGCCTTTTGCTGTTGACGTGAGAAAGCTCCAAGAGAAGATCATTGATACCAAGTTTCGAGAGATTACTAAGCCCCAAGTGTCGTGGGCTTGTTGTTTGCGAGCTTGTAGATAGCGGGATGTGAAGACCTTTCGGTGTG
Source organism: Campanula takesimana (assembly GCA_026119855.1). NCBI lineage: Eukaryota > Viridiplantae > Streptophyta > Magnoliopsida > Asterales > Campanulaceae > Campanula > Campanula takesimana. Next base: position 348,512 of record JAOWBW010000983.1, read on the forward strand.
AAGTCCCAACTTATCTTGGCATTGTATTGAGAGCAGATGCACCATTGGGTAGAACTCATGAAAGTGATCTTCCTCTTGTTTGGAGATGAATGGCCTTTTTTTGTTGTTGGTACCCAAGTGGCGGAGGGTCCATGTTGAAAATGCAGTAGAATCTTCGGGAAATGTCTCGTGGGAGATGGTGATGTTGTTGCGGATGATAGAGTTTTGACATGATAAAGTCTCAAACGGTACGTTTGCTTGAGTCTTCTTGAGTCGAACTAATAACGGATCTTCAGATGTAGCCTGTGCTTTTGATCTTGGAGAAGGGGGTGCAGTACTTGCAGAAACATTGGGATTGGCCGAGGCATTTCCCGCTATAACCCAGTCACGTGAGTTTAGCATATTGAATCTTTTTCCTTTTCTCTAAGACTTCCTTCATAATCTCGCTGAAATTTCTAACAAAAATCATCAAATTCATTCATAACATTGGAGCCCTTATTCAAAGTCGTGGGAGATGGTGATGTTGTTGTGGAAGATAAGGCCTTGGCGTGATAAAATCTCAAACGGTATGTTTGCTTGAGTCTTCTTGAGTTGAACTAATAACGGATCTTCGGGTGCAGCCTGTGCTTTTGATCTTGGAGAAGGGGGTGCAGTACTTGCAGAAACATTGGGATTGGCCGTAACTCTGGTCAAGTTATCATATTGGCATTTCCTTGAATCCTTTTCCCTTTCTCTAAGACTTTCTTCATGATCTCGCTGTAAATTCTAACAAAAAAAGACGTTCCGCGATATTGAAGAACAGATCTTAACTTATCACTAACTTGGCTTTGTCAGCCCAAGTATTAATTACGCGGCCTTGACAATTTAATACTCTTACTTGTTACTGGCCGAATAACTAATGCGGCGAGAGTTTTGAAAAAATAGTCATAGCGCCTTTCCCTCTTCCGCGTTTCGAAGGGATCTTTTAGCTCAACTTTTTCCCAGTTTTGCCGAGGGAGCAACCCCATTTTTCACCTTGAATTGGTCAAAATATGGGTCGTAGGAAGGATATGTTCTTAGTTTAGATCTAATTTAGCAGGTCTATTGATAGAGATTAATCGTTTTTTCCCAGAACTTCTCGTTTCAGAAGGAGAGTCTATCAAATTTGATCAACCATTGACGAGTAACCCTAATGTGGGGAGCGAAAAAAGGAAAGAGAGGGATGGGGTTTCTCTCCCTTTTGGCATAGCGAGCCCCCAGTGGGGGGCTCGCACGACGGACGCAATTATCAGGGGCGCGCTCTACCCACTGAGCTAATAGCCCGTCTCGTACTTCCATGAGAAGAGCGTCCGTGCTCAATTGGGGAGACAACCGTGACTCCAGTTCGATGTGCATTGCTCCTAATGTCAGTATCGAAACTACCAAGCTAGAGTACGGTAGGGGCAGAGGGAATTTCTGGTGGAGCGGTGAAAGGCGTAGAGATCAGACTCTTACGGGGGGCAGCAGTGAGGAATTCTCCGCAATGGGCGAAAGCCTGACGGGGCAATGCCGCCGTCTTGTCACCCCCGGCTGAGTTGACCCAGGAAAATCTCGAACGACCTTCAACAAAAGGGTACCTGTACCTGAAACCGACACAGGTGGGTAGGTAAAGAATACCTAGGGGCGCGAGACAACTCTCTCTAAGGAACTAGGCTTTTTGGACAAAAAATATTGCGGAGAGCGGATTTGAACCGGTGACCTCAAGGTTATGAGCCTTGCGAGCTACCAAACTGCTCTACTCTGGGTCCCTTTTGGTTTTCTTTGTAACGATAAATGACCTACTTAACTCAGCAGTTAGAGTATTGCTTTCATACGGCGGGAGTCATTGGTTCAAATCCAATAGTAGGTAGGACTTATTAGATACCTTAGAACAGGTCAAATACATTAGTATAGATCAGATCCTCATTTATTGCAAGTGAGATAATTGTCTTTTCAAGATAGCCGCATCTCTTTTCGGAAGACGATTCAGTCTCCCCCTTTTTTCTTTGATTCTCAAGGAATCTATTTGATTCAGAAGAGAAGAACTTGGATAAGTGGATTATGGGAGTGTGTGACTTGAGCTATTGATTGGTCTGGAAAAATTGATCACATCAGAGCGTTTTCGCGGGCGAATCCACTTTGAATTTGATAAATGGCTCTAATAGATTCTTCTCTTTTCTTTCCAACGGTCGAGTTCTTGATGTGAGATGGATCCAGAAAAGGGTGGGTGCTAGTTATAATCCAGAAACGATTCGTGTATATATTTCACAGAAACGTGAAATCAAAGTAGGTGATAAAGTAGCTGGACGACATGGAAATAGTTTCGAAGAGAAACCGGATCCACGTCTCTTTTATTCGTCCGAGCAAGGGCCAACTTGATCCTCTTCCCCAGGTATCCCAGATAAGGGAACCCCAGGAGAGCCGCCGACTCCAACTACCGTCCATGTACGATCCATACTAGATCTGACCAACTGCCCATCCTACCTCCTCTACGTTCTTGATGTTCTTGACAGCCCATCTTTGTCTCAGTAGAGTCTTTCAGTGGCCCGTAGCGCCTTGTACTACTTCAGCCCCGTAGCGCCTTGTACTACTTCAGCGCCCTATCGCCTTGTACTCGAACATTGGCTCGAGGCCAGTTACTCGGGATTCTCGATTATTTTATTTTTTAATGTTAGCAATGTATAGCGCTCAAATAGGCCGCCCACTCCAACTCAGACTCGCTCGCTTGCCCTTCTTTTGGATAACAGAAGGCGCATTCGTCCAGATGTATGATAATACGATATGATGACAACGCCGCCGACCAAGCCAACCATAAATTATTCGAACGACTAATAGGAATTTGAATGCCCCTAAAAAATGTATCTAATTGGACTTCACGCTCCAAATTTTGGATGATTAACATTTCGACAAAAGACCCACACCCAAGTTCCATAGCTTTGGGTCCGCTATCCCGATTGACCCCCGAGCAGGGCGAAGTATTTCCATACAATCGGTTCTTTTTCCCGAATTTTCCTCTTAGAAATTCCTATGCTGCCCCCCGTAAGAGTCTGGGCCGTGTCTCAGTCCCAGTTGGAAGGTGTGGCTGGATTACCTCCTTTTCAAACTCTCGTTCTGAATATCAAAATTGAAAAAAAAAAAGATAGGGAAAAATTGCGTCCAATAGGATTTGAAAGTGGATTATGGGAGTGTGTGACTTGAGCTATTGATTGGTCTGTGCAGATACGTGCTTTTATCTATCTGCCACATTGTAATTCACAAACCAGTTTAGAAATATAGGAGTCCTTCTTAGTTTCAGTCCAATTATGAAATCCTTGAAAAAAGAGGATAAATCGAAATATAGCGGCTAACTTGCTTCTTTGTTAATGAGAGTCGGGACACCAATTTCTAATGAATTGAGAAAACCGTTTATTCACGGAAGAATTGAAATCTTAGATCAAAATACTATGTATGGATGGTCTGACCTGCCTACACAAGAATTCTTGAGTGGCTAAAACGGACTCTGAACTGTACTTTATACCGTCGAAAGAACACTCCAACCCTCCCATCTAACGAGACAAATAGACTTCAGCCCCGTAGGGGCCTTGTACTACTTCAGCCCCGTAGGACCTTGTACTACTTCAGCCCCGTAGGGAGGCCTTGTACTACTTCAGCCCCGTAGGGCCTTGCCTCGGAATTTATTCACTCTTTTTCGTTTTGATTTCCATCGATGAAGCTACAGCGAAGGCTATGAACTTAGAAATGGAGAGCAATTTGAATAAATGACCTTAAATCTTTGTGTACTGACCCCTAATCGGATTATTTGGGATTCACGTCGGTCAGTATAGTATAGCATTAGGTGGGCATCATGGCTGACCGCATCATCAAATTCATTCATAACATCAGAGCCCTCATTTAAAACCAAGAGACCTTTGACTTGAGGTGTTGGGAGACCCTTGAAGCTTGATCTCTTTCATATAAGACTTCTCCACATTGCATTGCTTGAGCAATGTTGTCCTAAAAGACTGTCGGTTGCGAAGCCCCAATATTGCCCTTTGCTTGTATCACTGTAATGCCGTAGCCCAAAAGATTGTAGATTGCAAAGCCCCTTGAGACCTTCGGTGCCGAATTGAGGAACCAATGTTGCACATGACTCCGCCGGGGACACTGAAGGAATTTCTTCTTGCCGAGGGAGCCTTTAAAACTTGATCGTACCCCCTAGAGTGACACCATTGATTAGGAGTGGAACGAGAAGGGCCTATCCTTGATCGGGGGAACAAGTATGAGCATACATGACAAGAAGGTGCTTCTCGACATTCCTTTTGAGAGACTTTGAAGATAATCTCACACATCTTTCTTGAGCATAGCCCTAGGGCTCATTAACTGTCAAATGAAGCAAGAGAAGTTTTCTTTCTCGAGTCACATAGCCCCTAGGGCGTCATCATTTGTCGAGCAAAGCAAGAGACTCGTCCTCGTATGGGGGAACAAACACAAGGGGACATGGAAAGAGCTACTCCATTCTCGGGAGTCTTTCGGCATACTTTAGAGGGACATGCTTGTAGAAGCTTGAATTACATGTTGTTGCTCGCTGCCCAAACCAACTGACTAGCTGGGGATTATTTTGTGCAACCTCGTACCCCTTCAATGATGGGCTCATTTTCGAATGGATCTTGGTTACCACGGGCTTTCTTTCTCATGAGCCCAAAGATGCACATTGCAAGAACAATCTTTCAATAACCCAAAATGACCTTTATATCTCGTCAAGCCATTTGCAATTCCAAAGTTGGATCGGTGGGGATTGACTTGCTGAGGAGACCTAATGTAGAACTTGTGCAGTTGTCTTCCTTAGAGACCGGAGATCTCCATTTCTCTTTCCCTTCTCTCTCTCACTCTCTCATTTTTTTTCATGACGCACCCTGTTTTTTGCCTAGACCGCCCTTTCGGGTTTTCAATCAAGCGGGTATCTCTTTTCCGTCTTCATTTTTTTTACTCAATTGATGAGGAAGTGTGCATTGACTCTAGCTGAGTATGAGAGACATGTGATTTTTGCGGTAGAGACCTTTTGTCACTAATAATGAGTGACATTGACTTGACTAGGGAAGTGGTCCCTAGTATTGACATGTGTATATATATATATATATATATATATATATATATATATATATTATTGAATGACTCACGAAGGCAAGTAAGTCATTAAGAGAGAAGAGAAGGAAAGCCCCAATTTGATTGCAAGAAATTGGGAATGCAGCGGAAAGAAAAGAAGCTCCTAGACTCGATGAGGAACGCGAAATGATTTCGAATCTAAGAAAGTTGTTCAACCTTTTTGGTGATTAATTCATTGGCAAATGAATCGTACAAAGATGTCTTAACAAGTTCGAGAGGAAGGCCAATCACCATAACGCGCTAGGGATAAACATATCTTCTTTCTTGCATGAGACCGGACCCGAAGGTTGCCTACGTTCCTCCAGTGTAGAGGATCAGGTCACCGTAGTTCTTGTGGATGCTCCATTCGTCGAGATGGTTGTTGCTTCGTTCTTCATTGGTGGAATAATGTTGATCTTGTACTTCTTTGATTGAGGGGGATTTTTTTTTTTTTTTTTATGTGCTCTAACTTTTGCCTAGGTTGATTTGAGGATCTCAACCTAGCGAGTTTTTTTTTTTTTAATCCCCTTTTGAAAGCTTCATGATTGTTGCTCCACCTTTCTTTGTCTTGATTTCGTCGTTGTTTATGTCTTCGTTGTTGATGCCGTCGTCGATGTTTAGCCCCTAGGCGTTCAAGTGATAGCCTTCGTTCTAAAACGTGTTTAGACATCTTTTCATCATTTTGCCAAGAATTAAATTGAACAACTTGGAAGAGTGTATGAGGACAAGAACGACCTTTATTTGATGACTCAATGGACTCGAACATTTAACATAGGACGAGAGAAAACATTAATGCACACTTAAGAGGACTTTTGACTCTTTTATTTTTTTTATTTTTATTTTTTTAATTCCTACTACTAGGTAGATAAAGAGAAACGGAGATTGCTGTTGTAGTCCCCATTGTCGTTGTAGCCTTCCTTGCGGCATGATCTCTTGTTGGGACCCTATTTCAAATCTGAGCCCCTTCCTTGATGAGTTCTTGCATGTTCTCACTCTCTAACTGTTGTTCTTCAACCACGGTAAACTCACCATTGTCAATCAAGTCTTGGACGATGTTGCGGATGGAGAAGCAATCCTCGGTGAGGTGAGCGCTGCATAGGTGATAGTCACACCACTTGTGGTGGGCATGGTTGTGACGTAATGGTTGTGGTTGCTTGTACCCTTGGAGAGGAGAAATTTGTCCTTTGCTTTGAGATCTTCATAGGCCTTGGTGACAGTCATGCCTTGGAGGGGAGTGTACACACGGTCGTTGGTAGAGCCTTTGTGACTTTTGAGAGGCGAGCCACTTGAACATGCCTTACCGTTGACCTTTGCCTTGTTGTCGGTGAACTCTCGTAAATGGGCCTTAAGTTCGGACACTTATTCCTTATGAATTCTCCTCTCGAGATCAAGACGGGCTTGCCATAAATCATCCTTGCGGCGGGCATCCTCGACAAGTCTATCCATTTGTTCCCCCATGTCTCTTATTATGTTGAAGAGCCTTTCGTTAGACACGGAAGTATTCTCACCCTTTTTGTGGTTGCCGCTTGAAGCCATTGGACTATGCAGGGACATATTTTTTATTTTCGTCCAAAATAACCACTTTGGGGACGGAGTTTTATTTAGTCCCATAACAACCATTTGTTTCTTTTGGAAACGGCATGTATGATTTGATGAAATTAGTTTAGGGAAATCTCGGTACATGAAAACCGACTTGGTCATGGAGTGTTAGACCCTAACTAGAGTTGTGTGGTTGGTGCTCGGCTAAAGAGAGGCTTAAGGTCACCCCCGGCATGTAGTCATGAACTACGCCACGGGCTGAGGTTTACCGCTTCGAAAGGGTCAAGGTCGAGTGGAGCTTTAAACTTTCTAGGACGGGCCGACGGGTTTGGGGTTAAACTCGTGCGACTCGATAGTAAGCAATTGATAGGAATTGTGCGCGTAGTGTGAGGTCTAACAAGTGACAAAATAATTTTTTTCAAAAGAAAATAAAAGCAATAAGCACATAATTACAACTCTCGAATCACCCGTGTGACCGATAAAAATTAACAGAAAGTAAAATTGTTCATGTGTAGGCTCGGTTCCCACACTGTCATTCTGTTCTGTTTCTATGCACTGGCTTCTGTTCTGGGAACTGAATGATGTTTTGGGAATTTACCCAGAAGCGCGCGCCTCAGAGCATTGATATGGGGTACCTGTCAGAATGTCAGAAACTGTGGACTCAGGGGATTGCCCTGGTCCCAAATCATGTAACTTTCCCCTGCAGAAACTGTTAGCACAGAAACATAAAATTCGAAGAACAAAATGAGAGGCGGGCGATTCTGGTAGAAGGGGTCGGACGCGCGCGCTTTAGGCCAAGAAGGCCAGAAGCGCGCGCTTCCCACCCTTTTTACCAGAATGCACATAAAACAAAAATTAGAACACCAAAAGTAGAAAATGCAAGTTTAACCCTCTAAGTCCCCAGCGGAGTCGCCACTGTAGATACCCCGGGGAAAACCATGGCTTGGCTAGAGCGGTGAATTATCCTAGGATGTCTACTTGATTTAAGAGTCGCCACCCAAGTTTTAGAGGAACGCCAGAAAACCTAAGAAAAGCCAATTTTATGTAGAAAGCCAGAGATTCGGGAAAAGATGGGTTCGGGGGTTAGGTGACGGAGTGGGAAGTACTTAAACACCCACTCCGCCCCGCTTACACGGGTCTTGCTACTTTTGGTGTTCTAATGCTAAATGTCCTTCAATAAAAAGTGCTAACAATTAAAATTAAAAGAAAGGGGAAATAAAAAGATAAATGATTTTATTGATTTAATTTATGATAAAGATTACATGTTGAATTATCCTAACAATTACATTAATAATGAAATGGGGAGATTAAAGTAGAGATTAAAATGTAGGGAGATAACCTTAACCAACTTTAATGTAGTAAAGTGGTTATTTGGTCATGTCCCATTGATGGGGATTGCATACATTACCAAGACATGTGAAAATAAGAGAAGAATAATAAAATACCTTAAGAAAGTGGGCTTCAAACTTGGACTTGAAAATGGTGTTGTTGTAAGGCAATTGTTGTAGAACAATTTGTGTAGAGTTTTGTTATGTTAAACTCTTGTTGGGAGAACTCTTGTAAAGAGAATTCTTGGGAGAATTTTGTATAGTGTATTTGGGTAGAGATTTCAAGTCAAAAAAGAAGGTCCTTTCTAAGGTAGAAGAAGGTGGTTTTTATAGCTAAAAAAGGAGAGGGAAAGGTTGGAGGGAAAAGATGATCATCCATGTGAAATGGAATTGACCAATCAAAAATAAGATAAATAAAATAATAAATGAAAGAAATAAAAGAAAATCAAATAAAATAAAAAGGAAATATTTTGTTTTAAAGAAAAGGCTTAGAATGTGGGATTGGGAGTTATGAAATAAGGGGGGATGAATGTGGATGAAAAAGGGAGTGTTTGTGATCAAGAAAAGGGAGGGAAAAGACTGCAATCTGTAACTGCCATAATGGGAAGCGCGGGAGTCCCGCTTTTGGGGCGAAAGGCGCGCGCGGCTCATTGACAGTGTCGGAGGCGCCCGCGGGTGAAAATAACAGAATGACAGAATGACTCTAAAAGTTAACTCTGTTATGCAGTTTAGTCCAAAACTAACGGAATCAGTTAGGAACTTAACGGAAGTAACATAAATTAACAAAAAAAAGTTAAATAAAAATACTATGTATGCAATCGGGGTGAGCGGTCCAAGGCGGGGTGTCTACAGCCAGTCTTATCCATTTTTCTGATGATGGTTTCTATGGTTTTTTTAGCAGCTTCGACTGCTCCATTGGTCTGTGGTCGGTACGGTGATGACTGATGTCTCTCTATTTTGTACTCTGCAAGCAGTTGGTCACATTCTTTCTCAAAGTGTGTGCCATTGTCGGATATCATCTCATGAGATACCCCATATTGGCATATGATGTTGGTCTTAATGAACTCAGCCACCTTTTTGGCATTTAAGACTTTGTAGGATTGAGCCTCGATCCACTTATTGAAGTAATATACGGCGACCAATACGAATGAGTCTCCATTATGACCTCTCGGTGAGACTTTGCCAATGACGTCTATTCCCCCACATAGAAAATGGCCAAATGGATGTCATGGGGTATAACACGGACGGTGGTACGTGTTGCAAGTTGGCATGTATTTGACATTTGTGGCATCTCTTAACCTTCTCGGTGCAGTCGGCTTCCGTTGTAGCCCAAAAGTACCCTAGTCAGATAATTTTCTTTGCTAGCATATTGCCATTCATGTGGGTTCCACAGACTCCTTGATGGACTTGGTCCATGGTTTTTATGGTTTCATGCTCATCGGCACAGAGTAGACTCCTTGATGGACTCGATCATAGAAAGGACCTTCTTTTTTGACTTGGTCCATGGTTTTTTTTAGGTGATGCGTCTGATGGGAACATTCGGTCTAGGAGGAAATGCTATACATCATAATACCAAGGCTTATCGTCTAAGGTATTTACAGAAACAGAGTCACACACCTCCTTGCAGTCATGTAAGTCTATGATTGAGTAATAAGTAGGAGTCGTTCGTCTCGCAACTTTGAAGGTTTTGACCTCAGTCCATTCGGGAATTTTTACAAGTGATGCTATCATGGCTAGCGAATCTGCTAAGCGGTTCTTATCTCTAGGAAGATAGTAGAAAGTGACCTCTTTGAACCGTTTGACCAAGTCTTGGAGATGGTCGTTATATTTCTGGAGTGTAGGATCTTGTACCTTCCACTTCTTGATTGATTGATAGATTATAAGTTGTGAATCTCCGTACACCTCTAGTTTGGTCACATTTCTTTCTAAGGCTGCTTCAAGCCCCACTATGCAAGCTTCGTACTCGACAATGTTGTTAGTGACCTCAAAATCAAGGCGAATTGCGAGTGGAGTGTAGAAATCTAAGGGATCTACTAATAGCATACCAATGCCATATCTCCGTTTATTGGCTGCGCCATCGAAAAATAATTGCCACTTATTTTCTGCTATTGCCATGATGTCCTCATCAGGGAATCGCAGGTCTTCCCCCTTCGCTTCATCACATGGAAATTCGGCTAAATGATCAGCAAAGACTCTTCCTCTTACGGATTTCTGTGTGAAGTAAGTGATATCATACCCCACGATCATAAAGTACCACTTGGCTATTCTAGAGGAGACATGCGACTTCTCGAAGATGTACTTCATTGGGTCCATTCGGGCGACCAGTTGTATAGGGAACGCTTCCATGTACGGTTTGAGTCTCTCAGCCACCCATACCAGTGCTGCACACGACTTTTCTAAGGAAGAGTAGTTCAATTCAGCCCCTTGAAAGCGACGACTGACAAAGTATATGGCATTTTATTTCCTTGAATCGGGTTGCTCTTGTGCTAGCGTAGCCCCTAATGCAGTATCATTGACTGTGAGGTACAGGGTCAACAGTTTCTCTTTATGTGGCAAAACCAATACTGGTGGATTTACCAAGTATTCTTTGACTTTTTCGAAGGCTTCTTGGCACTCTTCGGTCCATTCTAGGGATGCATTCTTCTTGAGGAGTTTGAAGATGGGTTCGCACATTGTCGTGAGTTGATTAATGAAATGACTAATGTACTGAAGGCGACCCATGAATTCTTTTACTTCTTTCTGCGTCTTAGGTGGAGGCATATCAATGATGGCTTTGATCTTAGGGGGATCTGCTTCTATACCACGCTCGGTGACCATATACCCAATGAATTTCCCTTTCACTACCCCAAATGTGCACTTGGCCGGATTAAGTCTCATCTTGTAGTGTCTCAACCTTTCAAAAACATTCTAAGGTCGATGAAGTGCTGCACATCGGAGCCTTTAGAGTGTATGATCATATCATCGACGTACACTTCCATCTCTTTATGTATCATGTCATGGAACAGTGCAGTTACAACTCTCTGGTAAGTGGCTCCGGCATTCTTGAGTCCGAATGGCATGAATGTATAACAGAACGTCCCCCAAGGTGTGGTAAACGCTGTCTTACGCTGGTCTTCCTCTGCTATGAGGATCTGGTTGTATCCTGCAAACCCGTCTACAAATGAACGGACTTCATATTTTGTGGTATTGTCAACGAGCATGTCTATGTTAGAGGAAAATCATCTTTCGGAGATGCTCTATTGAGGTCACGGAAATCTACGCAAACGCGAACCTTTCCATTTGCCTTGCAAACCTGCAAAGTATTAGCCAACCAGGTTGGATACTCTATCACTTTGATTAACCCAACACTCAGGAGTTTTTCTATCTATTGTTTGACTTGTACCGTCCACTCTGGCTTAATTCTGTGGAGTTTCTGCTTGACTGGTTTTGAATCTGGAAGCAGCGGTATCTTATGATCAACAATCGAATTGGATAGCCCCAGCATATCTTTGTAGGACCAAGCGAACACATCTACGAATTCTCGGAGAAGCTCTATGAGGGCTTGTCGGTCTTCCCCCTTGAAGAAACTGCCAATCTTGGTCTCTTTCGGATCATCGTCCGTCCCCAGATTAACTGTTTGTATTTCTTCGTCATCAATAGGACCATTTCCGCCACGATAACCTACATGCTTATTAATTTCTTTTAAGATTTGTTCATTTTCTTGATCTATCTCGTCATATGACTCATTATTATCTAATTCGTTAGAGTTATTAGTTAATTCATCATTCATGACGCTAGCAATCTCAGGATACTCGGAAAGATCTATGTTTTCATTAAGAAAGTAGGGGAATACACGTTCCGTGATGGCATCCAAGTCCTCTTGGGTGAGCTCATCGGTAGCGGTATCTGACTCTAAGGTTAGAGTTACAAATTTTCTTTCTCTATGGGGATGGGGAGTGCATCCTAACTCGTGGATCAGGAAGTCTTCACTTGCTATGGGTCCCCCAGTTGTGTACCAGTTCTGGATAGGCTCGTCACACTTCTTGATGAGCTTAGTGTAATCTTGGTTCGGAGCGTCCCCCTTGTCTATTGCATTAATCTGAGTGCCCTCTAGCTTGCAAAGGTTGAAAAAATGGCACAGTTCCCAACACAAAGTCCCACTCACTGGACGCTTTGGCCTTGTTACCCTATAATTCTCGAGGTAGCCACGAGAATTTCATCGGTTCTGTTTCAAGTGAGTACGGATCACAGTCACTGAAAATTTCAAAGCCTGGTTGGTGCTTCCCCCTATGGTCAATCCATGGTTTAGGGAACATGAAGTATGTCATGTTTTCCCCCTTGCGTACAAAGTACCCGTTTAGAGTCCTTCGATAGGGTGGTGCTAGTGGCACTATGTATGAGTGGTGACTCATACCCTAGACCATATTCATGCGGATAAAGAACGACATGTGGTGGTTCTTTGATCCCTTGTAAGTTCTTGCCAAGTCTAAGACCGGGGAAGTATCCTTCTTTTAGCATCATGTTAAGCACTGGGTGTGTTCCAGAAAATGGAATGGCTTTTGAGTAGTCATTTTCATTGTGCACTTCTACCATTTCTACGTTACTTTGCTTTTGTGACATACAAAAAACATAAAATAAACTGACCATTTGTCACTACCCGAAAACTAGGCTCTATTTTATTAGTAATAAATAATTATTATTTATTTATTTGCTTATTTATTTATTTATTTATTTAAATTATTATCTAATTAATTATTTATGTGTGCATTTATGTTTCATAATAATTATGCCTAGCATTTTATTTGAGTCATTTGGGTTAGTGTAGTATTGTTGGATCTTAATTGTTAGCAGAGAGTGTAAGTATTTGTGTTAGTAGATGGGGAAGGGGTCTAATTGTAACATTTTGAAATAATTCTCCTACTCCCTCCCTACTCCCTCTCTTCTCCCTCACCTCCCTAGTCTTTCCCCCTCACCTCACCATCTCTCCCAGCAAATCTCTCTCTCTCTCCATGTTTGTGGGTAAGTTTTTCTTCTCTCCCTTCTCTCTTCATTTTCTTCATCTTCCTCTCATAATCTCTCATTTCTCATAACATGAATCTTGTTTAGATCGTCGATAGGATCGTAGGAGGCCAAAAATCTTTGAAATCCATCAACTTTGAGAAAATCCGGGTAAGTTACTTTCCCCCCATTGATGCTAAAAATGTTCATCCTATGCTTAGATGATACTATGATTTCCATTTATTGCTTCTTTGGTTGATTTTGTGATGATTTACATTTTTGTTCATTTTGTAAAATTTTGGTATTTGAATCACCCTTGATTGAGGTTCCTTAGATGATGTTGTTGGAGTCCTTTTGGTTCAAAATGGTGTAGGTACCTTAGTTCACATCTTGGTAGTGTTAGAAATGGTGAAGATTGGGTTGGTTTTGTATTTGGGGTTGTTAATGGTAGAAACCCAGATTTTTGGCCGGAATTTGCCTTTCTGGGCAAGGAGGCGCGCGCACCCTCCCATGGGAGGCGCGCGCACCCTTATGCCCCTCTTGAACAAAGACCTTCTGTTTCTAGGAGGCGCGCGCACCCTCCCATAGGAGGCGCGCGCACCCTCTCCTCCTCGAAACTTGATTTTCCTTCTGATCAAGGAGGCGCGCGCACTCTCCCATAGGAGGCGTGCGCACCCTCTCCCCTGTTGTGAAATTTATTTCCCTTTTTGTCCAATTTTTTGAGGACCATATCTGTTCATCCGGACTCCATTTTAGGCGTATAAATTATCGTTTTAAATCTCTCCTTGAGCTCTTCGAGATGAGTGAGTAGTTTTGGTTGTGTTCTTGAGCTAACTGGATCCATTGTGATTGAACGTGATATGGGAATTGTGTTATCATGGTTGAGATTTTTGGAACACCTTACTGGTGTGTCGTTGGTTCATTTCATCTTATTGGTGATCACTTTGTTTGGTTCCCTACTTTGGAATCCTTAGTTGTTTATTTGAGCTAGTATTTTATTACTTAGCCCTTACTTGAAAGTCCAGCTGGTATTTGTGGTTGTGTCGGGCGATGTGAGATATTGTGATGGCACCGTCCAAGTCCATTATGGTGTCGACCATTGTTTTGCCCTTATTTTCCTCTTCCAGATCGGCCTTGGTTGAGACGTTTGGAGCATGAATTTGTGGCATGGCTCCCGCCCTTTGTGGCACATTACTTTGTTATTGGTTCCGGTACCGGGGATTTTCTCTTCAGCTTTCATGCTATTATGAAGATGATGATTTGTTGATTTTTGAAGCTGCGCAGCGACCTTTATTTGGTTATATCAGTTTGGGAAAACCTTGGCTATATCATTTATTATGTGTTTATTTCCGCTGCTATCGGATATATGATGATTGCTATGTGCTGTGTGATATTTATTATTGTTTATTGTTTATTGCATCATAGCATGTCAAGTAGTTGCATTAGTAATATATTGAGATTTATCTCACCCCTTTTTCCTTCGTCTTTGTTTTTCCTTAACCCCCCCCCCCAGGTGGAAAGGATTAGACTCGCTGATCACGAGATAGGACGTCGCGAGGGTTGAGCTTTTGGGGCAAGTGTATATTGGTGGGTTTACATTATATAAATGTGTAACTCTTTTGGGGATAGTTGTACCACACTTTGACGTCACTAAGATTTGTATATTTTATTATTTTGTAGTGTGAGCTTATGGGTCTTACACTAGTACATTGTCGTTGTTAAATTGTTTTCCCAAAACTTTGTGTTATACTCTTTTGGTAAAAAAAAGGAAAATTTTTATCACCATTATTTTAGAGTTTATTGTTAAGTCGACGTCCAGCTCGCGATTTCGGGTCCGCGAGGTTCGGGGTCGCGACAGTTGGTATCAGAGCAATGGTTTGGCTCTAAGTATAAGTCTAGGTAGACTAGTATGACCTAGGTGGGTAGTTGTGTTCGGAGTGAGTAACGGTTGATGTCTTATGCAGGTAATTGTTTGAAATGGCTAGAAGGAGAGCATGCGAAGGCTCTAGTGGAGCACAGAATCAGAATGACTTAAGGGAAGAGAACCGGGCAATGTTCCAAGGAATGTTTGAGGCCGCTATGAAGGCCATTCATGATCAAGGGCCACGAGAAGAGCATGTCGCACCACCGAGATATGGGCTAGAGCAATTTCTGAAATTGAAGCCAAAAGAGTTTGACGGTGAGCCGGATGTAAAGAAGGCTGAGATGTGGATCGAGTCTATGGAGAAAATTTATGATGTATTTGGGTGTTCGGACGAAGATAGAGTCCGATTTGCGGCTTATAACCTTGTGGGTGCCGCCGAGCATTGGTGGAAAGGAGTTAAGGCGAGTTGGGATGACTCTCACACCGTCTATGCATGGGAATTGTTTGTGCGGAAGTTCAAAGAGCATTTCATCCCGGTAGTGGACCAGAACCGAAAGGAGATCGAGCTACTCAACTTGGAGCAAGGTTCGTTGTCTATAGCTAAGTACTCGGCTAAGTTCACAGAATTAGCCCGGTATTGTGACTATCTTGTGAGGACCGAAGAACAGAAAGCTATGAGATTCATCCGGGGTTTGAAGACTTCTATCCGTACTCAGCTCATAGCCCAGAGGATTGTGACGTTCCAGGATGCGGTGAACCGTGCCTATCTTATAGAGCAAGATATTGGGGAACATAAGAGGAAGACCGAGGTAGCTAACCCGAGCAAGCCGGGAGGGCAAAGCAAGCCACAATCCCGTTCTGATAACCGAGGTAACTTTGGGGGACAATCTCAGTCCCAAGGGCAACAAAACCCAAGGAACCCGGGTACTACTTCCGGGAACCAAGGGAACCAAAACAGGAGACTTTGTTCGTTTTGTCAAAGGGAAGGTCATTCGGAGGACCGTTGTTGGAAGAAACAGGGCAAGTGCACCAATTGTGGTCAAATGGGGCATTATGTGAGGAATTGTCCAAGGAATAGAATTCAACCGACTGGGGTAGGAGCTGGGGCTCTTCAGGGTCAGAAAAGGGACGCTACAGGAAAGCCCAAGGTCCAAGGGAAAGTGTTTGCAATGAATCAACAACAAGACACAGATGATCCCACAGTTATTGGAGGTATTATTTCTATATCTAGGTATTATTTCTATATCCAAGGGAAAGTGTTTGCAATGAATCAACAACAAGCCACAGATGATCCCACAGTTATTGGAGGTATTATTTCTATATCTAGTGTGAGCGCACGAGCGTTAGTAGATCCAGGATCATCTCATTCATACATTTCTGTACAATTTGCTTCTTTACTAAATGCTACATCTGAGTCTTTGCCCTATGTGCTAGAGGTGTCGACCCCTATAGGAGAATGTTTGGTGACCGATAGAGTCTTCCGTGCTTGTGACGTGCTTATATGTGGTCATGTCTTGCGTGCGGACTTGGTAGTCCTTCCTATTTAGGACTTTGATGTTATTTTGGGTATGGATTGGTTGAGCAAGTTTCATGCTTCTGTTGATTGTCGTAGAAAGGTCGTTAATTTTTCCATCCCTGATGTGCCTAAGTTTACTTTTGAGGCTATGCCTTTTGGTAGAAATCTTCGTATCATTTCTTATGTGAAAGCAAGAAAATTATTGCACCGTGGTTGTGAAGGGTATTTGGCTAGTGTTCTTGATACTAGGAAATAATCCCCTAGTTTAGAGAGTGTTCGGGTAGTTAGAGAATTTCCCGATGTTTTCTCTTCTGAATATGATATGCCTCCCGATCGTGAGATAGAATTTTGTATAGATCTTTTGCCGGGTACGGCTCCGATTTCGAAAGCACCGTATAGGTTGGCTCCCGCAGAGTTGAAGGAGTTAAAGGTTCAGCTGCAAGAGTTGCTTGATCGAGGGTTTATCCGCCCTAGTGTTTCCCCGTGGGGAGCACCGGTTTTGTTCGTGCGGAAGAAAGATGGTTCGTTGAGATTGTGTATTGACTACCGAAAGTTGAATCAGGTTACAGTGAAGAACAAGTATCCTCTACCTCACATTGATGATTTGTTTGATCAGCTTCAAGGCTCAGTTGTGTTTTCTAAACTTGATTTGAGGAGTGGGTACCATCAGTTGAAGATTCGATCTGATGATATTCAGAAGACTGCCTTTCGCACCCGTTATGGTCATTATGAGTTCTTAGTTATGCCGTTTGGGTTGACCAATGCGCCTGCAGTGTTTATGGATTTAATGAATCGGATTTTCCATCCTTATCTTGATTCGTTCGTGGTGGTCTTTATTGATGATATTCTCGTCTACTCTAAATCTAGAGAGGAGCACGAGCAACACTTGAGGACATTTTTATCCGTTCTGTCGAGGGAGCAGTTGTTTGCGAAATTTAGTAAATGCGAATTTTGGCTCGAGAAGGTGTCATTTCTGGGTCATGTTATTTCAAAAGACGGGATTTCTGTGGATCCTTCAAAGATTGAAGCTATAGTGGAATGGAAGAGACCCGAGTCAGCGACCGAGATCAGAAGCTTTCTGGGGTTGGCCGGGTATTACAGAAGATTTATAGAAGGGTTTTCGAGGATTGCTACCCCGATGACTCAGTTGACCCGGAAGAATGTTCCGTTTGAGTGGACCGAGAAATGTGACAAGAGTTTCGAGGAATTGAAGAAGAGGTTGACTACCGCTCCGATCTTGACCTTGCCTAATGGGAATGATGATTTAGTAATTTACAGTGATGCTTCGAAAGAGGGTTTGGGTTGTGTTTTGATGCAGAACAGGAAGGTGATTGCGTATGCTTCGAGGAAGTTGAGCCCGAGTGAACAGAATTATCCTACTCATGATATGGAGTTGGCTGCGATAGTCTTTGCGTTGCACAAATGGAAGCACTACCTTTATGGGGCGAAGTTTGAAATTTTTACCGATCACAAGAGTTTGAAATACCTTTTCTCCCAGAAAGATTTGAACAATAGGCAACGCCGATGGATGGAATTGTTGAAGGATTATGATTGTACGATTTCCTATCACCCGGGAAAGGCGAATGTGGTCGCCGATGCGATTAGTAGGAAGTCTTATGTGGCTTCGATGATGGTTCGAGAGTGGAAAATGCTTGAGGATGTTCGAGATTGGTCTCCTCGTGAATCGAGACATGGGGCTATTTTTGCGAATATAAGGGTATCTCCGACCCTAATTCAGAGGATAAAGGAAGCTCAGAAAGAAGATCCCGAGTTGGTGAAGATAATGGGTATATTGAAGGAAAAGAACTTCGAGGATTTTTCTTTGAGTTCGAGTGGAGTTTTGACTTTCCGTGATCGTTTGTGCGTACCCGACGTTGGTGGAATAAAGAGGCAAGTTTTAGATGAGGGTCACAAATCGAGATATACTATTCATCCGGGTAGCACGAAGATGTACCAGAATCTGAAGCAACATTTTTGGTGGAATAATATGAAAAGGGAAATAGCTGAGTATGTTTCGAAATGTTTAACTTGTCAGCAGGTCAAAGCCGAGCATCAGAGACCAGCGGGACTACTTCAGCCGTTAGAGATTCCCGAGTGGAAATGGGAGCATGTTACTATGGATTTCGTTACGGGACTACCTCGTACCCGTAAGAAGTATGACAGTGTTTGGGTAATAGTGGATAGATTGACCAAGAGTGCCCATTTCTTGCCTATTGACATCAGATATTCGATGGAGAAGCTTGCGACCCTTTACATTGATGAGATAGTGAGATTGCATGGGGTTCCGGTTAGCATTATGTCAGATCGAGCCCCGAGGTTTACTTCTAGATTCTGGAAGGCGTTTCAGGAAGCTTTGGGTACAGATTTGCGATTCAGCACAGCTTTTCACCCTCAGACCGATGGTCAATCCGAGAGGACCATTCAGATTTTGGAGGATATGTTGCGAGCTTGTTCGATAGACTTTGCTGATGCTTGGGATAGACATTTACCGTTAGTGGAGTTCTCTTACAACAACAATTATCAGGCTAGTATCGAGATGGCACCGTATGAGGCCTTGTATGGAAGAAAGTGTAGATCGCCTCTTTATTGGGATGAGGTCGGTGAAGCGAAGATCGTGGGTATTGATTTGCTTCAGGATTCAGTTGAAAAGGTTAGAGTTATCCGGGATCGATTGAAAACAGCCCAGAGTCGACATAAGAGCTATGCAGATAACCGAAGGCGAGATCTTAGTTTTCAGACCGGTGATTTTGTGTTCTTGAAAGTATCTCCGAAGGTGGGTATTCGTAGGTTTGGGAAGAAAGGCAAATTAGCTCCGAGGTTTATTGGCCCGTTTGAGATTTTGGGAAGGGTTGGGCTTCTAGCGTATCGACTTGCGTTGCCGTCATCTTTAGACCGGTTGCACAACGTGTTCCACATTTCTATGCTTCGGAAGTATGTTCATGATCCATCTCACGTGTTACCGAGGATACCGGAGGATATTGAGCCCGATATGACTTATGAGGAACGACCGGTTCGGGTTTTAGATTCCAAAGTCCAAGAGTTGAGAAACAAAAGCATTGCGTTGGTTAGAGTCCTTTGGAAGAATCATAACATCGAGGAGTCGACGTGGGAGCTCCGAGATGAGATCGAGAGGAGTTATCCGTGGCTTTTTAATTCGGGTAAGTCTCGTTAAAATTCGGGTCGAATTTTCTTTAAGGGGGAGTGAATGTCACGACCCGAAAACTAGGCTCTATTTTATTAGTAATAAATAATAATTATTTATTTATTTATTTAAATTATTATCTAATTAATTATTTATGTGTGCATTTATGTTTCATAATAATTATGCCTAGCATTTTATTTGAGTCATTTGGGTTAGTGTAGTATTGTTGGGTCTTAATTGTTAGCAGAGAGTTTAAGTATTTGTGTTAGTAGATGGGGAAGGGGTCTAATTGTAACATTTTGAAATAATTCTCCTACTCCCTCCCTACTCCCCTCTTCTCCCTCACCTCCCTAGTCTTTCCCCCTCACCTCACCATCTCTCCCAGCAAATCTCTCTCTCTCTCCATGTTTGTGGGTAAGTTTTTCTTCTCTCCCTTCTCTCTTCATTTTCTTCATCTTCCTCTCATAATCTCTCATTTCTCATAACATGAATCTTGTTTAGATCGTCGATAGGATCGTAGGAGGCCAAAAATCTTTGAAATCCATCAACTTTGAGAAAATCCGGGTAAGTTACTTTCCCCCCATTGATGCTAAAAATGTTCATCCTATGCTTAGATGATACTATGATTTCCATTTATTGCTTCTTTGGTTGATTTTGTGATGATTTACATTTTTGTTCATTTTGTGAAATTTTGGTATTTGAATCACCCTTGATTGAGGTTCCTTAGATGATGTTGTTGGAGTCCTTTTGGTTCAAAATGGTGTAAGTACCTTAGTTCACATCTTGGTAGTGTTAGAAATGGTGAAGATTGGGTTGGTTTTGTATTTGGGGTTGTTAATGGTAGAAACCCAGATTTTTGGCCGGAATTTGCCTTTCCGGGCAAGGAGGCGCGCGCACCCTCCCATAGGAGGCGCGCGCACCCTTATGCCCCTCTTGAACAAAGACCTTCTGTTTCTAGGAGGCGCGGGCACCCTCCCATAGGAGGCGCGCGCACCCTCTCCTCCTCCAAACTTGATTTTCCTTCTGATCAAGGAGGCGCGCGAACCCTCCCATAGGAGGCACGCGCACCCTCTCCCCTGTTGTGAAATTTATTTCCCTTTTTGTCCAATCTTTCGAGGACCATATCTTGTTCATCCGGACTCCGTTTTAGGCGTATAAATTATCGTTTTAAAGCTCTCCTTGAGCTCTTCGAGATGAGTGAGTAGTTTTGGTTGTGTTCTTGAGCTAACTGGATCCTTTGTGATTGAACGTGATATGGGAATTGTGTTATCATGGTTGAGATTTTTGGAACACCTTACTGGTTTGTCGTTGGTTCATTTCATCTTATTGGTGATCACTTTGTTTGGTTCCCTACTTTGGAATCCTTAGTTGTTTATTTGAGCTAGTATTTTATTACTTAGCCCTTACTTGAAAGTCCAGCTGGTATTTGTGGTTGTGTCGGGCGATGTGAGATATTGTGATGGCACCGGCCAAGTCCATTATGGTGTCGACCATTGTTTTGCCCTTATTTTCCTCTTCCAGATCGGCCTTGGTTGAGACGTTTGGAGCATGACTTTGTGGCATGGCTCCCGCCCTTTGTGGCACATTACTTTGTTATTGGTTCCGGTACCGCGAATATTCTCTTCAGCTTTCATGCTATTATGAAGATGATGATTTGTTGATTTTTGAAGCTGCGCAGCGACCTTTATTTGGTTATATCAGTTTGGGAAAACTTTGGCTATATCCTTTGTTATGTGTTTATTTCCGCTGCTATCGGATATATGATGATTGCTATGTGCTGTGTGATATTTATTATTGTTTATTCTTTATTGCATCATAGCATGTCACGTAGTTGCATTAGTAACTTATTGAGATTTATCTCACCCCCTTTTCCTTCGTCTTTGTTTTTCCTTAACCCCCCCCCCAGGTGGAAAGGATTAGACTCGCTGATCACGAGACAGGACGTCGCGAGGGTTGAGCTTTTGGGGCAAGTGTATATTGGTGGGTTTACATTATATAAATGTGTAACTCTTTTGGGGATAGTTGTACCACACTTTGACGTCACTAAGATTTGTATATTTTATTATTTTGTAGTGTGAGCTTATGGGTCTTACACTAGTACATTGTCGTTGTTAAATTGTTTTCCCAAAACTTTGTGTTATACTCTTTTGGTAAAAAAAAGGAAATTTTTTATCACCATTATTTTAGAGTTTATTGTTAAGTCGACGTCCAGCTTGCGATCTCGGGCCCGCGGGGTTCGAGGTCGCGACACCATTGCTGAAAGTTGAAATTGATAGGAGGGCATGGTCTCGCCCACAATGTTTCTCGAGTGAGTAGGATCCCTTAAAGAGCGAAAAACAACTATTTTATTGAAAGAAGAGAAAGAAACGTCTAATCTATTAAAGTAAATAACTAGCCTATCTAATTTCTAACTAATGGAGCAGAAAAGGAGCGTTAGGTTTGGACCCTTCATTCTTCAATACGAGGCCGATTCCATTGCCTATTATTTGGAGAGTGCCTTGGTCGATAAGATCTTGGATCTTATACCTCAAGTTGTTGCATTTGTCGGTGTGGTGACCGCGACACTGATGGTAGTAACAATACAGGTGCAAGGCCTGGTCCCAAATCATGTAACTTTCCCCTGCAGAAACTGTTAGCACAGAAACATAAAATTCGAAGAACAAAATGAGAGGCGGGCGATTCTGGTAGAAGGGGTCGGACGCGCGCGCTTTAGGCCAAGAAGGCCAGAAGCGTGCGCTTCCCACCCTTTTTACCAGAATGCCCAAAAAACAAAAATTAGAACACCAAAAGTAGAAAATGCAAGTTTAACCCTCTAAGTCCCCAGCGGAGTCGCCACTGTAGATACCCTGGGGAAAACCATGGCTTGGCTAGAGCGGTGAATTATCCTAGGATGTCTACTTGATTTAAGAGTCGCCACCCACGTTTTAGAGGAACGCGAGAAAACCTAAGAAAAGCCAATTTTATGTACAAAACCAGAGATTCGGGAAAAGATGGGTTCGGGGGTTAGGTGACGGAGTGGGAAGTACTTAAACACCCACTCCGCCCCGCTTACACGGGTCTTGCTACTTTTGGTGTTCTAATGCTAAATGTCCTTCAATAAAAAGTGCTAACAATTAAAATTAAAAGAAAGGGGAAATAAAAAGATAAATGATTTTATTGATTTAATTTATGCTAAAGATTACATGTTGAATTATCCTAACAATTACATTAATAATGAAATGGGGAGATTAAAGTAGAGATTAAAATGTAGGGAGATAACCTTAACCAACTTTAATGTAGTAAAGTGGTCATTTGGTCATGTCCCATTGATGGGGATTGCATACATTACCAAGACATGTGAAAATAAGAGAAGAATAATAAAATACCTTAAGAAAGTGGGCTTCAAACTTGGACTTGAAAATGGTGTTGTTGTAAGGCAATTGTTGTAGAACAATTTGTGTAGAGTTTTGTTGTGTTAAACTCTTGTTGGGAGAACTCTTGTAAAGAGAATTCTTGGGAGAATTTTGTATAGTGTATTTGGGTAGAGATTTCAAGTCAAAAAAGAAGGTCCTTTCTAAGGTAGAAGAAGGTGGTTTTTATAGGTAAAAAAGGAGAGGGAAAGGTTGGAGGGAAAAGATGATCATCCATGTGAAATGAAATTGACCAATCAAAAATAAGATAAATAAAATAATAAATGAAAGAAATAAAAGAAAATCAAATAAAATAAAAAGGAAATATTTTGTTTTAAAGAAAAGGCTTAGAATGTGGGATTGGGAGTTATGAAATAAGGGGGGATGAATGTGGATGAAAAAGGAAGTGTTTGTGATCAAGAAAAGGGAGGGGAAAGACTGCAATCCGTAACTGCCATAATGGGAAGCGCGCGAGTCCCGCTTTTGGGGCGAGAGGCACGCGCAGCTCATTGACAGTGTCGGAGGCGCCCGCGAGTGAAAATAACAGAATGTCTCTAAAAGTTAACTCTGTTATGCAGTTTAGTCCAAAACTAACGGAATCAGTTAGGAACTTAACGGAAGTAACATAAATTAACAAAAACAAGTTAAATAAAAATACTATGTATGCAATCGGGGTGAGCGGTCCAACGTGGGGTGTCTACAGCCAGTCTTAGCCATTTTTCTGATGATGGTTTCTATGGTTTTTTTAGCAGCTTCGACTGCTCCATTGGTCTGTGGTCGGTACGGTGATGACTGTTGTCTCTCTATTTTGTACTCTGCAAGCAGTTGGTCACATTCTTTCTCAAAGTGTGTGCCATTGTTGGATATCATCTCATGAGGTACCCCATATCAGTATATGATGTTGGTCTTAATGAACTCAGCCACCTTTTTGGCATTTAAGACTTTGTAGGATTGAGCCTCGATCCACTTATTGAAGTAATCTACAGCGACCAATACAAATGAGTCTCCATTATGACCTCTCGGTGAGACTTTGCCAATGACGTCTATTCCCCACATAGAAAATGGCCAAATGGATGTCATGGGGTATAACACGGACGGTGGTACGTGTTGCAAGTTGGCATGTATTTGACATTTGTGGCATCTCTTAACCTTCTCGATGCAGTCGGCTTCCGTTGTAGCCCAAAAGTACCCTAGTCAGATAATTTTCTTTGCTAGCATATTGCCATTCATGTGGGTTCCACAGACTCCTTGATGGACTTGGTCCATGGTTTCTATGGTTTCATGCTCATCGGCACAGAGTAGACACTGCTTGTGATGTTTCTTGTAGAGGCGATCACCTATGATAACGAATTGGGCGGTAAACCGTTTAAGAGCTATCTTTTCCTTAGGTGATGCGTCCGATGGGAACATTCGGTCTAGGAGGAAATGCTATACATCATAATACCAAGGCTTATCGTCTAAGGTATTTACAGAAACAGAGTCACACACCTCTTTGCAGTCATGTAAGTCTATGATCGAGTAATAAGCAGGAGTCGTTCGTCTCGCAACTTTGAAGGTTTTGACCTCAGTCCATTCGGGAATTTTCACAAGTGATGCTAGCATGGCTAGCGAATCTGCTAAGCGGTTCTTATCTCTAGGAAGATAGTAGAAAGTGACCTCTTTGAACCGTTTGACCAAGTCTTGGAGATGGTCGTTATATTTCTGGAGTGTAGGATCTTGTACCTTCCACTTCTTGAGTGACTGATAGATTATAAGTTGTGAATCTCCATACACCTCTAGTTTGGTCACATTTCTTTTTAAGGCTGCTTCAAGCCCCACTATGCAAGCTTCGTACTCGACAATGTTGCTAGTGACCTCGAAATCAAGGCGAATTGCGAGTGGAGTGTAGAAATCTAAGGGATCTACTACTAACATGCCAATGCCATATCTCCGTTTATTGGCTGCGCCATCGAAAAATAATTGCCACTTATTTTCTGCTATTGCCATGATGTCCTCATCAGGGAATCGCAGGTCTTCCCCCTTCGCTTCATCACATGGAAATTCGGCTAAATGATCAGCAAAGACTTTTCCTCTTACGGATTTATGTGTGAAGTAAGTGATATCATACCCCACGATCATAAAGTACCACTTGGCTATTCTAGAGGAGACATGCGACTTCTCGAAGATGTACTTCATTGGGTCAATTCGGGCGACCAGTTGTATAGGGAACGCTTCCATGTACGGTTTGAGTCTCTCAGCCACCCATACCAGTGTTGCACACGACTTTTCTAATGAAGAGTAGTTCAATTCAGCCCCTTGAAAGCGACAACTGACAAAGTATATGGCATTTTATTTCCTTGAATCGGGTTGCTCTTGTGCTAGCGTAGCCCCTAATGCAGTATCATTGACTGTGAGGTATAGGGTCAACGGTTTCTCTTTATGTGGCAAAACCAATACTGGTGGATTTACCAAGTATTCTTTGACTTTTTCGAAGGCTTCTTGGCACTCTTCGGTCCATTCTAGGGATGCATTCTTCTTGAGGAATTTGAAGATTGGTTCGCACATTGTCGTGAGTTGATTAATGAAATGACTAATGTACTGAAGGCGACCCATAAATCCTTTTACCTCTTTCTGCGTCTTAGGTGGAGGCATATCAACGATGGCTTTGATCTTAGGGGGATCTGCTTCTATACCACGCTCGGTGACCATATACCCAATGAATTTCCCTTTCACTACCCCAAATGTACACTTGGCCGGATTAAGTCTCATCTTGTAGTGTCTCAACCTTTCAAAAACATTCTAAGGTCGACGAAGTGCTGCCCATCGGAGCCTTTAGAGTGTATGATCATATCATCGACGTACGCTTCCATCTCTTTATGTATCATGTCATGGAACAGTGCAGTTACAACTCTCTGGTAAGTGGCTCCGGCATTCTTGAGTCCGAATGGCATGACTGTATAACAGAACGTCCCCCAAGGTGTGGTAAACACTGTCTTATGCTGGTCTTCCTCTGCCATGAGGATCTGGTTGTATCCTGCAAACCTGTCTACAAATGAACGGACTTCATATTTTGCGGTATTGTCAACGAGCATGTCTATGTTAGGGAGAGGAAAATCATCTTTCGGAGATGCTCTGTTGAGGTCACGGAAATCTACGCAAACGCGAACCTTTCCATTTGCCTTGCAAACCTGCAAAGTATTAGCCAACCAGGTTGGATACTCTATCACTTTGATTAACCCAACACTCAGGAGTTTTTCTATATATTGTTTGACTTGTACCGTCCACTCTGGCTTAATTCTGTGGAGTTTCTGCTTGACTGGTTTTGAATCTGGAAGCAGCGGTATCTTATGATCAACAATCGAATTGGATAGCCCCAGTATATCTTTGTAGGACTAAGCGAACAAATCTACGAATTCTCGGAGAAGCTCTATGAGGGCTTGTCGGTCTTCCCCCTTGAAGAAACTGCCAATCTTGGTCTCTTTCGGATCATCGTCCGTCCCCAGATTAACTGTTTGTATTTCTTCGTCATCAATAGGACCATTTCCGCCACGATAACCTACATGCTTATTAATTTCTTTTAAGATTTGGTCATTTTCTTGATCTATCTCGTCATATGACTCATTATTATCTAATTCGTTAGAGTTATTAGTTAATTCATCATTCATGACGCTAGCAATCTCAGGATACTCGGAAAGATCTATGATTTCATTAAGAAAGTAGGGGAATACACGTTCCGTGATGGCATCCAAGTCCTCTTGGGTGAGCTCATCGGTAGCGGTATCTGACTCTAAGGTTAGAGTTACAAATTTTCTTTCTCTATTGGGATGGGGAGTGCATCCTAACTCGTGGATCAGGAAGTCTTCACTTGCTATGGGTCCCCCAGTTGTGTACCAGTTCTGGATAGGCTCGTCACACTTCTTGATGAGCTTAGTGTAATCTTGGTTCGGAGCGTCCCCCTTGTCTATTGCATTAATCTGAGTGCCCTCTAGCTTGCAAAGGTTGAAAAATTGGCACAGTTCCCAACACAAAGTCCCACTCACTGGACGCTTCGGCCTTGTTACCCTATAATTCTCGAGGTAGCCACGAGAATTTCATCGGTTCTGTTTCAAGTGAGTACGGATCACAGTCACTGAAAATTTCAAAGCCTGGTTGGTTCTTCCCCCTATGGTCAATCTATGGTTTAGGGAACATGAAGTATGTCATGTTTTCCCCCTTGCGTACAAAGTACCCGTTTAGAGTCCTTCGATAGGGTGGTGCTAGTGGCACTATGTATGAGGTCCAGTCCCTTTCTTCCCTAGGGATGCCCTTGAGTGGTGACTCATACCCTAGACTATATTCATGCGGATATAGAACGACATGTGGTGGTTCTTTGATCCCTTGTAAGTTCTTGCCAAGTCTAAGACCGGGGAATTATCCTTCTTTTAGCATCATGTTAAGCACTGGGCGTGTTCCAGAAAATGGAATGGCTTTTGAGTAGTCATTTTCATTGTGCACTTCTACCATTTCTACGTTACTTTGCTTTTGTGACATACAAAAAACATAAAATAAACTGACCATTGCTGAAAGTTGAAATTGATAGGAGGGCATGGTCTCGCCCACAATGTTTCTCGAGTGAGTAGGATCCCTTAAAGAGCGAAAAACAACTATTTTATTGAAAGAAGAGAAAGAAACGTCTAATCTATTAAAGTAAATAACTAGCCTATCTAATTTCTAACTAATGGAGCACAAAAGGAGCGTTTGGTTTGGACCCTTCATTCTTCAATACGAGGCCGATTCCATTGCCTATTATTTGGAGAGTGCCTTGGTTGATAAGATCTTGGATCTTATACCTCAAGTTGTTGCATTTGTCGGTATGGTGACCGCAACACTGATGGTAGTAACAATACAAGTGCAAGTCCTTTCCGGCTCCCTCATATTTGGGTTTGTACCCTTTCATTGGTGTGAGATTTCCTTCCCTTTCGAGCTCGCGAAACACTCTGCCGAGTCGGATTTGGCTTAAATCAACATAAGCTCTAAGCGGCTTGGGTTGGAGGCTTTGTATGATGCTCTCGTAATGGTCCCTCATGACATTGAGGTGATGGTTATGTTCCTCCTCCATTTGGTTCTTTAGGTCTTGATAAAGTAGGCTGATGCAGTTACCCACCTCATCATTAATGACTTTTTCTTGGTTGTCTTCCAAATCTTGAGCTCTCTTGACAGTGGCATTGTACCATTTATTCATTTCATTGTATTCGGCTTGTAATATCTCAAGCTTACTGCCGTCGATCATCTTCTCGATCTCAGCCCAGTCTTTTTCGTTTTGCTCGTTACGCTTTTTGACTTGGTGTAGACACCCCGCCTTGGACCTCTCACCCCGATTGCACATTTAATTTTGTGTTTCTCCCCATTCTAAGTGTTTCTCGTTAGTTTCTGTCACTTCCGTTAAGTTCCTGACTGACTTCGTTAAGTCCAGGGACTAAATTGAATGACAGGGCTGACTTTCCAGTCCATTCTGTCAAAAGTGCCTTCTCTGAGTCGCGCGCCTCCGACAGGAGGATCCAGGCGCGCGCGCCCCCGCCCCCAAAGCAGGAAGCGCGCGCCTCTGGGCATCAGTTACAGATTTCTGGCCAGGATTCCCTCCCTTGCTCAATTTACAAGATTTTGCCCGGGAAGGATTTCTTGGTGACTGAGTTTTGGCACCAAAAACACCCCTCTTTCACCTATAAAAACCTCTCTTCACCTCCATTTTCAAGGATCGAAAAATCATCGGAAAACCCAATCGAAAAGAACAAAAAGATTGAACTTACAAAACTATACCAAAATCACTTTTTTAAAGGTTCTCCAAGGATTTCTTCAAGCAACATTTGAAGGTCTTCGAATTGTAGGTAAAAGTCCATCTTTGCCTTTCTTTTCTACTTCATCTCATCTCTCTCTTTTACTTTAATCAAATGTGAAATCACCCAAATCATTTTGGGACATGACTCTAATGATCACCTCATCTCATTGAGGTTGGTTAAGGAGTTATCTCCTACATTCCAAATCCTATTTTAAACCCCCTTTTTATGACTTAAAGAATAAGAAGAACATTTTCATTCATGTAGATTTTGATCAAGCAAGACCAACTTAAGTTGGGCAAGATGGGTGTTTTGGTACTTCCCATCTCGTAATCTAACCCCCGAACCTCAAAACAAAGAATCTCTGTTTTCGTAATCAAACTTAGGCAACAATCAATAGGTTTTTCTTATGTTCCTCAAAACATAGGTGGCGACTCTAAAAACAAGTTAGACATCCTAGGACGACCCACGCGCTCGAGCCTAAAGCCGTGGTTCTCCACCTGGGGTATGTACACTTGGTCATGAGCATAATAAGAGGCATAGTCGAGCCCTCTGAAGCGAAATTCCTGCATGATATTGATTTCTGGGGCCTCTCCGTTGGGTAGACCTTCCTTCCAATCTCCGATGGCTTCCATCTTGAAGCGCAGACTTTGGGAGATTTCTCGGAGAGACATTTCTGTGCGAGCGGGCATTGTGTCAGGAGCGTGGAGCTACCTTGATGATCGGACGGACCTAGAGTGCAGAAACTTTGTCAAATCCATGCTGGGGTCCCAATAAGTCGGCTTTTATGAGATTAGGTTGACCAAACACGGCAGAATCACAGAAAAGGGGAGATGTCTCGTACGAGACATGGATGTCTCGTACGAGACATCTATCCTGACAGTCAGATTTGCAGATTTTAATCCTATTGGTCGGATGGAATTTAATCCATTTTAAAGGGTTACTACCTAGTTCATCCTGGAACAGTGGATTCTGTCACCCTAGAATATGAGCCCCTGGTTTTTCACCTGTATTGCACTCTCCCAAACGGATAATTCGGGCAAAGGTCCTATATTCTCATCGGAATCCACCATTCAATTAGCCAAACCTAAGTGATTCCGTAGTTGTTTTGCACTTTTGTTAAACAACGCCTTTAATACAATCAGACCTTATGAATTCTTGTAAGGGACAACCGAAAGGGACATTATCAAACGCAGGATCTTGGTGGTGAAAGAGACTAGACTCGATGAACGTAGAAAAATTCTCAATTCCACCATCTCAATCCTTTGTTTAACAATTTAACCGAAGGGACATTCGTCAAGAATTCATGATGGGAGGATTATAGATTGTAGAAAATGCGTTATCTTTGGCAAAGATTAAAACAAACCTAAGAATCGAACCGATCGGTCTCAAGGAGTGTCCTATTTAGTAGTTTTTATGCATGAGGTTGATGTAAGGCTTACGGCTAAGGATCCCCATGAACACAGTCTAGGAGCGTGTCACGGAGTGGGTACACCATCTTTGGAGAGACCGGCAAGGGCCATTCATTAGAATGGGGGTGCTGACCGACATCCGTCCTCCGATTGGGACCTGGGTTGAAGGGTATGTAGTGAAATTATTCTATATGTGTGCATGTGTGTGAGAGTCAAAGTTTTTTTTGAAAGTAAAACAAAAACATCCAATGGCCGGGCCAAGTGGCTGCCTACGTTTCCCTCTTGTGGAGGAACTCAGGCCGTCGTAGTTCACACATAAAGCAAACACACGTAAAGCAGAGAATAAATCAATTAGCAAGTACTCCTACAAAATAGAGGTTAGCTTTATGATATACGGGGAGTTTCTTCGTCGTTAGGAGGGTCCTAAGACTCAGAAATAGAGGGGAGGACAAGCCTGTAATCCTGTGTACATGTTTGAACCGAACGGAGTTCCTTTTTCAAACCAGAAGAACAGACTGTCTGGATAGAACAGAGATGTCTCGTACGAGACATCGATGTCTCGTACGAGATATCCCTTCTGGGAATAGAGAAATAGCGCAGGAACTGCAGAATTTTGTAACAACGATGATTTCTTTTCGACGCAAGTCTAACCCTCTTAGCTTTGAACTCATCCCCAGCAGAGTCGCCACTGTGAGCGCGCGTCCCCTCCGCCTCGTACTTTGGGTCGTAAGGGCTTGATTATTTCTCGATTATTGTGAGTCGCCACCATGTTTGACGGAACACGGACCGTGATATCTGGATTGGGGTGTTATGTTATGAATTGGGAAGGTCAAGGAGCACCCAATTCACCCAATCTAGGATTGGTCTTGCTAAGAAATCAACATCGTTGTCTCAAAATCATGCAAAACGTACGCAAAAGGAACCAAATAAATAGTTTCCTATTTATTTGGAATGTCAGATTATATGCTTCGAGACCATCTCCATGAATTGGAGAGGCTCTAGGCTGATCCTTTGATGGAATCACACTACTTCAAAACAAAGAAGGAGATGAGAAAGAGAAAAAAACAAAGGGATTACCTAAGCGTTCTTCGAGTATCCTATGGATGGCCTTGACTAAAGGCCTTGATGATCCAAAGAACTTGACTGTATCAAGAGGAGGCTGAATATCAGAGGATTTTGAGTGTGTAGGGTTTTGGGAGACCTCTCTTAGTTGACCATTAATTCACCATTAGTCATTCTAGGCAAGAACAATTATATTTATAGGGTTTCAAGGGTTTAATTTGGATGGGAATCAATGACTTGATTCCCAAGGAGGTTTATTTGGACTCTCTGATCGTCCTTTCCAACTTTCCCGAATTAAGGAGTCTTCGCCAAGAAACGAAGTTTAGATCAACAAGGAAACTGCTGAACTCGACTGTCAAAGGGGGATGTCTTGTACGAGGCATCAATGTCTCGTACGAGGCATCAATGTGCTGGAATCACTTTTATGCCCTTCTGCAGTAGTTTTGATGTTCGTTTTGGTCCCTGACAAATGGAGTCAGTTAGAAACTTAACGAAACATGTCCAACTTAACGAGTTTCGACCCAAATCAAAGGCGAGACACATAAGTAGTGTGATTATGAATGAACGTTCAAAATGGGGTGTCTACAATTACAGTCTTCCACATGATGAACATAATGTTTGACACATTCAAACGTTGCCCTTAACCGGGTATCTATAAAGAATGTGATTGGCATAATCGGAATCATCTAGGGAAGGGTAATAAGCCAAGAAGGGATTTGTTCCTCTTCAAGAGAGATGTCAAGCTTTGGCCACTCGATGAATGGTATTGATGAAATGCATGGGCATGCTCAAATGAATTGATTGGATCAATGTTATTTGTATTATCAATACATTCGGGATCGAGAAAGCATTGAACAAAGGTAAGTTGACCATTGACCATGGCTTACGTTCAATAGACATCGTGTAACAAAAAGATTGTGTTATATTCAATTTAGGAAACTTTTGGATTAAAAAATTATACTAATTGGGTAGTCATAATGGTTTACTAGAGTCCACTTATGACTTACTGTATATACCCCAGGAGGAGCCCCACGGCTTGGCTAGAGCCTGTGGAATGGATTCCTAGGATGTGTAACTTGGTTTTAGTTTGTAGTCTCCACCTATGTTTTTAGAGGAACATAAGAAAAACCTAATATTTAGCCTATGTTTGTTACGAAAACCAGAGATTCTTGTTATGAGGTTTGGGGGTTAGGCTACGAGATGGGAAGTACTTAAACACCTATCTCGCCCAACTAATGTTGGTCTTGCTTGTTCGTAGTCTACATGAAAAATGTTCTTCCTATTCTTTGATAATGATAAAAGGGGTTTAAAAGGGGTGTTTTGAATATGGGGAGATAACTCCTTGACCAACTTCAATGGGATGAAGTGATCTTTGGTGTCATGTCCCAAAATGGTTTGGGTGATTGCACTTTTGATAAAATAAAAGAAGAAGAAAAGAGATGAAGTACAGAGAGGAGAGAAAAGAGTAGTGTTTACCTAAACTTCAAATGACTTCAAGTACTTCTTAGGAAATTACCTTAGAAATGCCTTGAATGTTTGTGTATAGTTTTCTTATGTTGAAAAAGTCATTCTTTGTAATGGTGGAGAAGGGGGGATTATATAGGTGTAAAACAGATGTTTTTGGTGCCAAAATGAAGTCACAAAGAAATCTTTCTCGGGCAAAATCATGTAAAATTAGCAAGGGGGGGATTCTTGGAGAAAATCTGTAACTGATGCCCAGATGCGCGTGCCTCCTGCCTTGATGGCAGGATGCGCGCGCTTCTGGCCCCTAAGGGCGGAGGCGCGCGACTTTGATATGGTTTTTCTGACAGAATGAACTAAAAAGTCAGCACTGTTATTTAGTTTAGTCCCTAGACTTAACAGATTCAGTCAGGAACTTAACGAAAGTAACAGAAACTAACGGAAAACACATAAAATAGGAAGAAACACAAAATCAAATGTGCAATCGGGGTGAGTGGTCCAAGGCGGGGTGTCTACAGAGCCCCTCGGTGGCATGGATTGCGAAGCAAAACGTGCCGACGAAAGAAAGACATCCGCCGAGGACATCACCAGGAAAAAGCAAAGACACGATGAAAGCAGGAATTTGAAATTGCGAGAGATAGAGGTGCGCTCCCTGTGTGAGTGAATTTTGTTGATATAAGAGGTGTGTTGGCATGATCCGTTTGTAAATCCGCTGGCTGAATCCGTTTGTGAAACACACAAATCCCAGCTGGACAAGAATTATAATGGACTCAGCTCATTGCCATTATAATATTTCGCATCGCCTGAAACACACAAATACCAGCTGGACATTCAAGTAAAGGCTAAGTAATAAAATACTAGCACGATAAACAACTAATGATTCCAAAGTAGGGAATCATTCCAAGTAAATCACCACAAAGGTAAACCAATCCAAACAACACATCAAAGGTGTCTAACATTCCCAAACAATGATTAATCACGTATATTCACAAAGGAACCATTTTCATTATTAGAGTATTCCAAAATAGCCATTTAAGTCTAAGAGGACAAAGCCCAAAACTAGGGTTAAAGTTATAACCTAAACCAAAATCAACTAAAGAATAAGTGCCAGGAAAAGGGGGCGGGCGGGCGCTCAGAAGGGGGCGGGCGGGCGCTCATTTCATTAGTAGGATGGCCGAAGGAAAAAGGCCAGGTGGGCGGGCGCCTGGCTCGAACCGGGCGGGCGCCTGGTCGACGGGCTGGGAGGGATTCTCAGTTGGGTTTGCACAATTTCGACCAAAAATCCACCCATTCACAAAATGCTCAAAATCAACTCTTTTAACAAGTTCAACAATGAATCAAAACAACATCTAGGCTGAAAGGGGACCTAATCAGCATCAAATATAACCCCAAACCAAGATTAAATCTCCACATTCCCAAAACACCATATTTAACCAAAACACAAATAACTCCCAAATAAATTCCAAACTCAACCAAACATCAAATATAACAATTTAAGCATTATATGAACATGATATGAACAATTTAGCATAACAATGGGGGAAAAGCAACTTACTTGAATTTTATGAAAGATGGCGGAATTCAAATATTCTTGGCTCTAAACGATCCTATCGATGATCTAAACACATTTCATAAAATGAGTACTAAAAAAAGATGAGAGGAAGATGACTAAAATGAAGGAAGAAGGGAGGGGAAATTTCTTACCTTCCATGGAAAGAGAGAGAGAAATGTGCAGTGTGTGAGGTGAGGAAGTGTGAGGGAGAAGGGGAAGTAGGGAGGGAGTAGGAGAATGATTTTAAAACTTACACTTAGGGCCCCTCCCCTACTACTCACCATTACAATTAAACTCCCTACTACAATCAAGTCCCAACACTTCTACACTAGCACAAATAACTCAAATAAAATGCTAGGCATAAATTATTATGAAACATAAAATGTACACATAAATATTTAAATAAATAAATAATTTAAATGAATAAATAAACCATAAATAATTAATTAAATAATTATCACTAAGAAAAATAGAAGCGGGTTTTCGGGTCGTTACAATCTACCCTCCTTAAAAAGAATTCGCCCGCGAATTCACTTATCAAAATCATAACACATAGTCATATCGAGGCTACAAAATATCGATTCTCATCTAGCACTCAAAATCCCAATCAAGAACCTATTAGATAATTCAGACATAGTTTCCATGATTCAATTAACCCTTAAATCATCAACATCCATAAGTTTTATTTTTCATTATCCCAATAGTATTTGGAATCAACTCCACTACTAAATTTATCTTCCTTAGGTAATAAAACATAATACAATCGTAGTCTTGGTATTTCTTAACCCACTTGCACTAACTCATTTTTATCCTTTCGAAGAACCTAAACTATCCAACATTGGTAACCCATTATCATCGTTTCTAAACTTGGTCCCATAACAACAAACTATAATTTGAAGGCGATATCACTAAAATTGCAATCAATCCTTAGTCATAGATAGCTCTATTTATTAACCCGAATTTTAGAAATACTTACCCGAATGATCAATTAGCCACGGATACGATAGTTCTGCCACTTCCCGAATTCTCAATTGTCCATTCTAAACCATCATATGGTAACCTTAAATAATGTTTACAACATAACAACCTCTCGCACTTAACTTCCTTCAATCATTATCTCCACTACTAATTAAAATCCATCCTCAAAATCGAAGAACCCCAATTTCTCCTAAACATAATTCTCGAGATACTACAAGTTTGCCTTATTCATAACCTTAATTACACTGTCAAGATACTTCCATTTGTAAGCCGTATACTCAGTATTACTTCCCAAAAATTCCAAACATTAAACCATCCCGAGCTTAATCAGCTTCTTAAAATATGACAAGCTAAGAAATTTTTTTCATCCCCATAGTATTCACCAAAGTGGCTATATCTCCAAGGATTTCCATTATAGTGCTTTCACCTTAGATGGCACCTTAAACTAGAGGTACAACGTAAGCTCAAAATTTTTATACCAAATGTTTACTTAAATCCACGCTATAATTTTATCATCACATTACTCCAATTCTTTGAAAGCCTAAAACAATTACAAATACTCAGTAATCCGTAAAACAATCCACATTTTATCTCCAAGGCTTTCCTCTAACTCTCTCTTTAAATTGATTATCCGCTTACACACTCCAAGGAAATTTAGCAAATCCTACATCTTCAATGGCTAACCCACCTTAGTCTTTCATGTATACATCTATAATCTCAATGATACTCAGGCTCAATAGTACTACCATCATAACAAACCAATTGGCTAGCCACATTCTAACTGACCCAATACCAAATCATAGTATTCTTTAATATGCCCAAGTATTGATACCCAATTTTCTTCACATACTCTTAATCCAAATCGAGGAACGCTAACAAGAAGGATTTAGAACCATAGAACAACCATTTAACCAAAACTCAAAATTCAGGATGCCTTTAATATAGATCGGGAAATTATTACTCTCCCAAAATGTGCTTAGTCCTCTCGAACTTAACGCGCTTACCACCATTAATGATTATAAATTCCACAATCTACTCATCACTCATACAAATCATGTATTCCCTCATAACAACCAATTCTGATGCAATCACGTAGATGTGCTAGAAGTAAACAAAAATCTTCCTACCAAGAAATCCTCAAGTGAATCCTCAATTCTTACAACCCAATCGATACAATATGGATATTGATCTAATTATCAGTACTACAACCTTGTACCATAACAACACAATTTAACCCAAGCTTTTCCCAAATACTAGGTACTGTTCAGAAGAAAAATAGAAATCTTACAAATGATAAATAAATCCAACAACTTGGTATAGGCATCCATTGTCACCCATCGAAGCGAAATAGCCAGATTCCAAATAAGAAAAGATATGCTTAACTCTACACAAAGGAACGGTCTCAAAACAATTTTAGGCAAAAGGGAAGAGAGGATGTAACAATTTTCCTACAACAATCGACTAAAGCATGACATTTCCCTTCTCAAAATAACATCAAAATCTTATAATAGCAATATGACAAATTTAGCAGGTAAGTTATATCTACCTTTAAGCACAACATGACCACATAAGACTCCATCAGATATATGTGAATACCCCTTTCCGATGAAGCGACGCATGGGAAGTATCTTGTGATTATTTTTATTTACAAAGGGAATATTCTTAACGACATTAAAATTATGAGAGTCGCCACGCCGTTTTAATTAAGGCCAAAACATTGAAAAAAGCATTTTTAGTGGGTTCGGGGGTCAAATTACAACAAGAGAAGAATATTGAATATTATCACTCCTATTGCCCGAATTGATCGGTCTTTCTATCTCGTAATCTAACCCCCGAACCTCAAAACAAAGAATCTCTGTTTTCGTAATCAAACTTAGGCTACAATCAATAGATTTTTCTTATGTTCCTCAAAACATAGGTGGCGACTCTAAAAACAAGTTAGACATCCTAGGACGACCCACGCGCTCGAGCCTAAAGCCGTGGTTCTCCACCCGAGGTATCTACAGTGGCGACTCCGCTGGGGAATAATTTGAGGGTTAAACTTGCATTCTGATCAAAATCTACATCTTTTCTGGGCATTCTGTTTCCTGATGGGGGAGGCGTGCGCGTCTGGCCTTTTAAGTCTAAGGCGCGCGCATCCCGCATCAAGAACCAGAATCGCGCACTTCTTCATGTTCTTCATCTTCTTCTTCTGTTATTCTGCACTAATCACTTCTGCAGGGGTTACAATATGAACATAGGACCAGGGCAATCCCCTGAGTCCAAAGTCTGACATTCTGACAGGTGTGCCCCAGAAGCGCGCGCCTTCCATAAGCATTTCGACATGCGCGCGCGTCCCATATCAGCACTCAGAGGCGCACGCTTCTGGTGTTGATTCCCAGAACAGAAACAGGTTTCAGTGACTGAGCAGAACAGTGGGGTGTGGGCACAGTTGCCTGCATCAGAACAGAATTGAACCCTCGGACTGTTTTAATTTTGTGTTTTATTTACCGGTCACACGGGTGATTCGGGAGTTGTAATTTTATGTACTTATGTGTTTTGTGTGTTTTTCTTTCTTTCAAAAAAAAAAAAATATAAATTTTTTTTTTTTTTTGTCACTTGTTAGACCTCACACTACATGCACATATTCCTATGAACTGCTCACTATCGAGTCGCACAAGTCCAACCCCAAACCCGTCGAGGCCCGTCCTAGAAAGTTTCAAGCTCCACCAGACCTTGGCTCTTTCGAAGCGGTAAACCTCAGCCCGTGGCGTAGTTCAAGACTATATGCCGGAGGTGACCTTTGAGCCTCATATTCAAGCCGAGCACAAACCACACAATTCTAGTTAGGGTCTAACACTCCGTGACTCAAGTCGGTTTCCATGTACCGAGATTTCCCAAAACTAATGTCTTCAAATCATATATGCCAACTTGTTGAAAGGGACGCAATAAAATCCGTCCCCAAAAAGTGGTTATTTTGGACGAAAATAAAAATCCGTCCCCGCATGTATGCTTTACTACATTAATTTAGTTTAATTCCGATACATGTAGGATTCACAAGCGCGATGGAATCCGATGAGTATATGGGACCGCGAGATAGTCTATATACTAGTGTGACGATTCCATTATTTTCTTAGAAACCCCAAAAGGGATTCATTCCCTCCGACTTATAAAAAAAAAAAAAAGAGTCTTTTCTTATGTGGTTCGAGTCGTGTGCCCAACTGTGTGTTCTAAGCCTCTTCATGGACCGCAAGTGTTACTCAAGACTGACAAGGGCCTCTTCTGCAATATAGGTTCAATTGGTACTTACAAAGTCTACCGGGATTCAGCAAATCGGTTAGTCCGTGAAGAGATCACTCCAACAGCTCCAACATCAACCATGACCGGAAGCAGCAACACCATGTCTCTCGAACAGCTCTCAACCATGGTCCAACTCCTCCAAGAGCAAGTCTCCACCCTTAATAAGGAGGCACAAAACAAAGACGACATCTGGCAATCCCACCTCGACAGCCAAAGGGAGGCCCACGTGGCCGAAATGGAGCTAATGAAAGAAAAGCTCACCAACCTTGCCAAGGGAAAGAACAAGAACAATGATGATGAATCCGAATGGACCGAGGGTTTGTTCAAGAGTCCTTATGTCAACACCCGCACCAAGAAAATGGGGGAACCAAGTTCCGAGAACAATGAGCCCAAAATGGTGGATTCTATCATGGCCTACATCGACCAAAAATTCAATGGGCTCAACATGGGGAAAGGCTCCGACACAAGCCTTTATCAATCATCCATCCTCATGAGTACTATGGCCGCTCTTCCCGATAAGTTCAAGATGCCCGACATAAGCAAATTCAAGGGCAACTCTTGTCCTATGGCTCACATTGAGACTTATATTTGGGCAATGGTTCCAAAGAAGGTCTCCCCCAAGGTGATGGCTCAATGCTTTCCTCTCACTCTCGAGGGGGCGGCAAAAGATTGGTATGCTACTCTCCCGCTCACTGTCCGTCTTGATTGGGACTCCGCCATGCTTGCCTTCAAGAACCAATACCAAGGCAACACCACTCACCGGCCCACAAGGAAAGAGCTAGAGAACACTACTCAACGAGACAATGAGTCCTTCATCGACTTCACAAGGAGATGGAATGACAAACTCTCTGAAATTGTTGAGAGGCCGAACACAAAAGAGCAAATGGACATATTTCTCAAGTGTCTCAAGATTGACCTCCGCACTCACCTAAGTGGGGCTTGCTACTCCGACTTCTCCCAAATGTATGAGGCGGGGGTACGCATGGATGACTTGCTCAAGAGATTAAGAAGACCACTCCTACTTACCGCTACAAGGCCGCTTCCAACTCCACAAAAGAGGCCTCGGTCAACGCCGTCACTATTGACAAGGGGAATTATAAAAAGGTTCCTCCACCTCAAAGGAAAAAGTCCCGAAGTGACCGTGTCTACACGCCTCTCCAAGGCATGACTCAAACCGAAGTGTTCGAGGTCCTCAAGGCAAAGGGTCAAGTCACACCCGTGCAAGGGTACCAACCCAAGACGATCAACTCCAATCATGCTCACGACAAATATTGTGGCTACCACCAATATAGTGGCCACACCACCGAGGATTGCTTCGTTCTCCGCAATGTCATTCAAGATCTCATAGATAAGAAAGAATTTGTAGTGACTAATGACGA
The DNA here is from genome assembly GCA_026119855.1 of Campanula takesimana. Classification (NCBI taxonomy): domain Eukaryota; kingdom Viridiplantae; phylum Streptophyta; class Magnoliopsida; order Asterales; family Campanulaceae; genus Campanula; species Campanula takesimana. The sequence continues at coordinate 388,279 of JAOWBW010000983.1, forward strand.
GCATGTCAATGTAATAGAGATAGGAGAACTCGAGGGGACCACCCATTCAATCCCAATTGTGAATGGGGGCCCCAATGTTATGAATAAACTTGACAATTCTTGTTATGTAGTGACTTACGATGAAGTAATGAGGGAAGTACTAGAGAATAGGAAAAAGAAGCAAGATGGGAACGTCAACATGCTAACTCGATCCGGTCGAGTCATAGCAAGCAACCCTTCCACTTCCGCACCGAGCTCCTCTTCTCAAAGGCCTCAAGCTCACAACACTCCCGAAGATCCTCTACTTGTCCAACTCAAGAAAACTCAAGCCAACATCTCTATTTGGGACCTCATTGCATCCTCGAAGAAACACCGAGATCTTGTCATCCGCAATCTCGATGATACATCAGTTTTCTCCCGATACTACTCCCGAGGACGTCACGGCAATGATTGGTCACATTCATTTTGGCAACGTCATCACCTTTACCGATATGGACCTTCCACCATTTGGGTTCCGACCGCAACGAAGCTATTTACCTCAAGGTACGAGCAAGGGGGAAGCCCGTCTCAAGAGTCTTAGTGGACGGTGGTTCCGCGCTCAATCTCATGCCTGGTAGAATCATGGGCATACTGGGGCTTAAGGATTCTGATTTGAAGCCTTCTACTCAAGTAATCTGAGGTTATGACAGCAACCGCCCGTACAGTCATGGGTATGATCGAAATAGACATTGAGTTTGGGAGCATGGTCATGTCCGTTCCATTCCAAGTGCTTGATATCCCGGCCTCGTTCAACTTACTGTTGGGTCGACCATGGATTCATAGTGCTAATGCGGTACCGTCAACTCTCCACCAATGTGTCAAGATCTGAAATGGTGATGAAATAGTGACCGTAATGGCTGAAAACATCACTATCCACAGAAAAGGTGAGCCCGTCCACCAAGTTCAGCATGGTCTACCAGACTCCACTCTCTCCGGCATCTCAATCAACGCCATTGACAAAGAAGGGGGAAACGGATCATGGACCCCCAGCAATCACAAAGTCCTCCGCATGATGAGGAATATGGACTACTTCCCTGGTTTAGGCTTAGGGAAATATCAACAAGGAACCCTACATCCCGTGCAAGTCCCATTTGTCAAGAACACCTTCGGTTTGGGGTATGAGCCTTCCAAAGAAGACTTGAAACAAGAGCAAGCGATCAATAACGAAAAGGCCCGAGCTCGTAAAGAAGGCCGTCGTTATGAAGTCCCTAATCTAAGGCCTTACCGGCAAGACGTTGAATGGTTATTTTGTCCGCCAAGGGGAAGACGTTCCATACATGATCTTTCCCGAGCCGTAGGTTAACAATAAAGGTGTCAAAAAGCCCGGCCTCGAAATCTTCTCCGATTGTGAGATCCAGATATCCGAAGAGAACCAACTCCCATGTCACCCCGTGAATGGTGGGGAAGGAAGATGACTATAGAATCCGAGACAGAAATCACCGTGGGGGAGGAATTGACAGATTTAGCCTCCATGTTCGAAGAACTTGCCATGATGAATAAATGCCAAGTTAACGCCATCCATGACACCGTCATCATGAATGAGACTCTCAGTGAGATCCCGCCAAGCTCCAAGCCGATCAACAATTGGTATTCAACCAAAGGGCCCGTGGTATCCGAGGAATTTCTTAGTCCAGAAATGGGTTGCATACCCCGCACAGCGACAAAGGAAGAGCAGCTCACACTTACTTTCGAGTCCGAGAGTGTCTCTAATACCCTCACCCAAGAGGATTTGGAGGCCATAGCCGAGCGTGTGTTTCCTTTCTTTGCTAATGAAAAATTTGATATTTCTGAGTACCCTGAGATTCCAAACATCATAAATGATGAATTAACTAATAATGAACTTAACGAACAAGTTAATAACGATTCAAATTATGATGAAATAGACCACGAAAACACAACATACTTAAATGAACTTGCTCAACAAGTCCGTAGTCGTGGCGAGAATGGTCCAAAGGCTGACGATGAATTGCATGTTGTTAATCTGGGTACCGAAGAAAGAGCCAAAAGAAACCAAGATTGGAAGCTTCTTCAAGGGAGACGACAGAGACAGATTGACTGCATTACTACGGGAGTTCGTGGATGTGTTCGCATGGTCATACAAAGACATGCCGGGTTTTAGACAGAAAGGTAGCGGAGCACAGGATTCCGATCAGAGAAGATGCCAGGCCAGTAAAGCAGAAGCTCAGAAAGATCAAGCCAGAATGGTCTCTGCAGGTCAAAGAAGAGATTGAGAAGCTCCTCAGTGTGGGTTTCATCAAGGTTATCGAGTATCCGACATGGTTAGCCAACATTGTGACAGTCAGGAAGGCGAACGGCAAGGTTCGAGTTTGTGTAGACTTCCGGGATTTAAACAAAGCTTCCCCAAAGGATGATTTTCCACTCCCTAATATCGACATGCTAGTCGACTCCACTGCTGCCTACGAGGTTCGCTCATTCGTGGATGGGTTCGCTGGGTACAATCAGATTCTCATGACCGAGGAAGATCAACATAAGACAGCCTTCACAACACCGTGGGGTACCTTTTGCTACACAGTCATGCCATTTGGGTTAAGAAATGCTGGGGCTTCCTACCAAAGAGCCGTGACAGACTTTGTTCCACGATATGATTCACAAAGAAATCGAGGTCTATGTGGACGACATGATCATTCACTCCAAAGGAACCGATGGTCAAACTAATCGATCTCCGCAAGTTCTTCGAAAGGCTTCGTCAACACAAGATGAGGCTCAACCTGCAAAGTGCACATTCGGGTTATCCGAGGCAAAGTTCTTGGTTATATGGTCACTGAAAGGGGAATCAAAGTAGACCCCTCCAAAATCAAGGCAATCATTGACATGCCTCCTCCAATAGACGCAGAAAGAGATTAAAGGTTTCATGGGCAGACTACAATACATCAGTCGGTTTGTGCACCAACTCACTTCCATGTGCGAGCCAATCTTCAAGCTACTCAAGAAGAATGTGGCTCTAGAATGGACCGACGCGTGCCAAGAAGCCTTCGATCAAGTGAAGCATTACTTGACTTGCCCTCCTATTCTAGTTCCGCCGCACAAGGAGAGAAACCTCTGTTACTCTATCTCACTGTCAATGATGAAGCCCTAGGGCTATGTTAGCACAAGAGCAACGAGAGTCCACAAAGGAGAACGCCATTTATTTTGTCAGTCGCGATTCCAAGGAGCGAAAAGAACTACTCTGTCTGAGAAGTCATGTGCAGCATTGGTTTGGGTCCACTCAAAAGCTCAAACACTATATGGAAGCTTTTCCCATCAAGCTAGTAGCAAAGTTGGACCCGCTCCGCTACATCTTTGAGAAAGCCTTTCATGTCAACAAGAATAGCCAAATGGTACTTCATGCTCGCCGGCTATGATATCACTTACGTCACACTAAATCCGTCAGGGGGAAAGTGTTCAGTGACCAGCTTGCCGAATTCCCGTGGTGACGAAGTGAAGGGGGAAGATGTACAGTTCCCCGACGAGAATTTAATTTGTACTGCAACCGAGGAACAAGTGGCAACTTTTTTTCGATGGCGCCGCCAATAAACACGGTTTTGGTATAGGGGTATTGCTTGTCGATCCAAAAGACATCTACACTCCCATTGCCATACGCCTGGAATTTCGAAGCTACCAACAACATTGCCGAGTACGAAGCATGCATAGCAGGGCTCGAAGCAGCTCTCGAAAGAAACGTCACGGAACTAGAAGTGTTTCGGCGACTCTTTGCTCCTTATCAATCAGCAATCGGGTAAATGGCGAACCCAAGACCCGACTCTCCAACAGTATGGTCAGCACCTTGAAGACTGGTTGAACAATTCCAAGAGATCACTTTCAACTATCTGCCAAGGATAAGAATCGCTTCGCCGATGCACTGGCCACTATAGCTTCATTAGTTGAAATGCCCAAAGGGAAATGGTGAAGCCTTTCAAAATTGCTCGAAGGATCAGTCCGGCATATTGCATGAGTATCGAGATCAACGGGTTTCAAACAAACTCTCCGTGGTATTCGGATATCATGAACTTCCTCAAAGACGGCACTTATCCCGAGAACATCAATAAGAAGTCTCAAGCAGCTCTGCAAAGGTTAGCCTCTCGGTACGTACTGATTGGGGACCGAGTCTATAAAAGGCACCAGGCACGACGGATCAATCTCTTATGCGCCAATGAGACCGAAGCTCAGAGATAATGTGTGAAGTGCACGAAGGAGAATGTGGACCCCACATGATGGGTTTATGCTAGTCAAGAAGATACTTCGCATTGGTTACTATTGGAGCACTATGGAACGAGACTGTATCGAGAAAGTCAAAAGGTGTGCCAAGTGCCAATTCCACGTTAATCTGCAACATGCTCCACCCTCACAACTTTACAACATGGTCACACCTTGGCCTTTCTCTTGTTGGGGGATAGACATCATCGGTAAAGTTCATCCTGCTGGAAGCAATGGGCAGTCATTCGTCCTAGTGGCAGTCGACTACTTCACAAAGTGGGTCGAAGCACAACGCTATCGAACCCTCAATGCCAAGAAAGTGGCCGAATTTGTAAAGATTAATATCATGTGCCGATACGGCGTGCCTCATGAAATCATTTCCGACAACGGCTCTCACTTTGAGAAGGAAATGGATGCACTTTTGGTAGAATACAAGATCACCAAGCACAAGTCATCTCCTTACCTGCCCCAAGCAAATGGCGCAGTCGAAGCAGCAAATAAACTATCGTGAGACCATCGTCAAGAAAATGGCCTCAACAGGAAGGGATTGGCCCGAGAGGCTACCATTAGCATTGTGGGGCTACCGCACATCAATACGATCCGCAACAGGAGAAATCCTTATGCATTGGTCTATGGTTCCGAACTTGAAGTCCCATCTCTACGGGTCCTCCTCGAGAATCAAGTCAACGAGGTCAACTGGATGCAAAGTCGATACGAACAGCTAGCCTTACTCGACGAGAAAAGGTTAAGAGCACTCGAACGCACGAGGGCATATCAGCAAAGGATGGCAAGAGCTTTCAACAAAAAAAGTGAAGCCTCGAAACATCAATGAGGGAGATTTGGTTTTAAGACAACATCCTCCTAATGCCATGAATCCCCTGGGAAATGGGGACCCCGATGGATCGGTCCGTACGTGGTCAAAAATACTAAGCGGTGGTGCAGTCCGGCTCATGGATTTAGATGCTGACCAGCTGCTAAAGGAGGTCAACCTCGACAGCTCAAGAGGTTCTACGCTTAATAAACAAAGACCATTAAAAAAAAAAAAAATCGCTCGCTAGGTTGAAAAACCCGCAAGGGCGGCCTAGGCAAAAATTAGAGCACGTGCAAAAAAGAAGCCCGCTAGATTGAAAACCCGCAAGGGCGGTCTAGGCAAAAAACAGGGTGCACAAAAAAAAAAAAAAAAAAAAAAGATGGTCTTTGTTTGTTTGAACTACGAAGACCTGCTAGCCTCCCAACTGGAGGAACGTAGGCAACCTTCGGGTGCGGTATAAAAACATATCAAAAATACCCAATCCACTTCAAATAACAAAATGCAATTTTTATTCATTCATGAATTATTCAAAAATTAACACGGATTTATTGAGCACAAAATACATCAAAACATTAAATCCTAAATCAAAGTGGTCTAATTGCAATCTCTTAGGGTACTAAGAAATCCATTTTCTCTTAGCTTTCGAAGGACCACACGATCGTCTCTCAATCCTTTTCTTCTTGGGTAACAAAGGAGCACTAATACGCACCGAAACCTTCTGTGCTGCAACACGTCCTCCTAGAATAAAAGTCATCCAAAGGAGTACCGAAAGGGTCAGCGAGAATGCTACTCGAATCCAGCAGCAGCCTCCCTATATCTCAAGTGCTGCTAGGCTCAAACCCTGTCCCAACAACTCGGCACGAAGCACATCAACCCAAGTGATGCCACGGTAAAGGGCGCCAAAATAATAGTCCAAGTAGCTCTCGGGAAGGAAGACACTCCCCCGATGCAGAGGAGCGAAAGCCCAACGATTGCGGTCACCTCCCCAAGCCGACTGAAGCTCACTCGAGAAGTCAGGACCCATGTAAGCAACTGACGAGCATTCCATCCCTCGGAAAGGAATTGTCTGTTGGCGACCGAAACTGCCGGGCAGAACCCGCTCTGGCTGGTAAAAGGAGAATCTCTCAAACCGGTACAACCACGTGCTGAAAACCAGAGTCCATTCCACAAAGGACGAAGACCCCAAGAAGGAGGACACCCTCCAATATCAACGGTCACCCGAGAGGCAAAGAATTTTCTTCCAATCATCTTCAGATAAATCCGGATCAACAAC